>CABHPH010148361.1:0-48640 GCA_902168325.1 Peromyscus nudipes
CCCTTTTCAAAGCATCGAATGAAGACTCATCGGGTTTTATAGTGGCTTTCTGATTTTGGTAGTCTATACAAGAAGGGAGTTTGGAAGTTCTTGTATACTGTTCATGAGTGTCTGCCCATGTCCTGCCTGAAAAACCATGATTGTTTATGGAAAGTATCTTTAGTAAAGCTGGATACAGTTTGGCTTGGAAAAAAAAAAAAAGAACCACTTTAGTTTTGGGATGGAAAAGAATGATATATTCACAACCCATGAAACACCAGTTCTCTTTCTCTGTTTGACCTGTATGTCACATGTTACATTTCTCATACTATCCCTTCTTCCCATCTTATGATCCCCCACATACATATACCATTTTAAACTTAGGCTGCACATGTAACAAAACTGGCATTTGTTTTCTGAGTCTGGCTTATTTCATGTAACATAATGATTAAGGCCCATTCCTGGTGTTACGTTTTATCTGTGCAGAGATTCTAACTAACTGTGAGGCTGCATGTCACAGCTATGGTATGGTGTGTGATGTGTACATTGCTGGCCATGACACTGCCAATCATCTGAATAAGGAAGTGCTCCAGTCTCTAAAGAATTTGATGTTGAAATTAACACTGGGAACCTGTATTCATCATTGTTTAGTGAAATGTTTTCCAAGCCACCATATACTACTGTAAGTTCCTGGCCTGTGATCCAATACTAATCTGAATCTGAGGTATTTTATCTTCAGGGACAGGAAAAGATGAAAGGAAGGAAAGGTCAAAGTTTGCCTGTGGGTGATGATGATAAAAGTCATCCCAGAGAAGAGGATTAAGAAAAACATCCTGGAGGGCATTGGTTGCCTATTAGATTAGTGAACCACTTTATAGGTGACTAAGTGGTCCAAAGAAGGAGTGAGAGGAGGGAGAGAGATGGAGAGAGCAAGAGAGAAGGGAGTATGTACCATCTGAGTTAGATTCCAAAGAACTAAGAGTGGGACACTTTTAGTAATCAGCACTGGGAGCCAACGATGGGAGAGTGAGCCACTATCTGCCACCAGTAGATTATCTTTTCTAACCATTTGGCACAATATTGGTAACCACTGATAACAAAAAATAGATAGGAGCCAGGTTCTTGAATTCTGGAACTGAATAGTTCAGTAAGGCAGGCCAGGCTAGGACACAAGAGCTCCCATTTACAAACCAGTCTACAAAAAAGCACTGTAATGTGAACCAAGATAGCTAAATGGCCAGGCCTGGGAAAGGACAAAGTCACAAACTCATCATTTCTTGTGTGTGTGCTCATGTGGAGGTCAGAGGTCAGTATCTATAAAATGACTTCCTCTATCACTATTCACCTTGGGTGAACCTGGAACTCAGTGATTGGCTAGAGCGATGGCCAATGAGACCCAGGGATCCTCCTATTTCTGTTTCCCAGCACTGGGCTTATAGATCCTTACAGTCACACCCAGCTTTTTGTGTGAGTAATAAGGATCTGAATTCAGGTTCCCAAGCTTTCATTGTAAGCACTTTACAATCTCTTTGAGCTTTTAGCACATTTCAAGTGAGCACTGCTCAGGAGTCATAGCTGAAGTTCCTATCAGGGGAGGGCTTCTGCTCTGACTACTAGAAACATACAGTCAGGGGTCAGAAGTCAGGCCCAGAGTACAGGAGGACCAACAGTGACGCATTGTGGGCCAGGACAGCAAATACCACAATGCTCAAAACCCACAATATGCCTTAATCGTCCTTTGCACAAGGCAGCAACTGGAATTCAGTCATTTGTCAACTGCCCTGGGATGGAGCAGCTAACAAACACACATTCTGCATATTTGGAGTGCTATCTAGTACAATAAACTTGAATCAATTAAAGCAAATACAGTGGTCATGTATTCAAGGTTGTCTTTGAGAATGGTATTGCAATTTGCAGCGGAAGTAGTATGTTTTCTGTTTTAATACAAAACCTTCAGATTAAGCTTTACTGTGTTCTGAAAGAAGATGTGTATTTGCTATGCTAGATATCTTTCTCTATATATTTAAGCTGTTTTTTTTCATAGTTAAAAAAAGGTCTGTAGATATCAATCATCCTTTCTTTGGTCCTTGGCTGTGGTAGTAAAACTTTTTTTTCGTTTAGTACAGACGTTCTTTGATTGTGTTCCTCACAAAGAACTCAGACTACACTGCTCTGCAGTGCCCTCTTCTGGCCTCAAAAGATACTGCTAGTCACCTGAAATGAGCACTACACAGAGCCATTTCAAAATATGTAATTTCAGACCATAAGTTAGAAGTTCCAGCAATGAAAGGAGTGAGTAAAAGCTCATACTGAATCTAAGTGAATCAAATATGTAGAAAGTAAGAAGAAAGGGAAAGGACCCACTAGATAATGCTTTCACTGGAAACAATCATTTGTTTGAAAAATAATCATTTGTTGAAAAGGTTTTGACGTTTTACAGTTTTATTTGCAAACCTAATGCACTCAAATCACCAAATGGCAATTCCTTGACTGAATTAGTGAACAAAAACAAATACACTAAATTTCCATTTAAGTGTTAAAGTAAAATGTAGATTTTTTTATAGCATCTTAAATTTTTGATTTCAAAGATATGTCCACCTTTTGAGGCAGGTAGAACTCTTGTAGCTTGTGTGAGATCTTAGGTTCAGCCCCAGTAACACCCACATGAGCGCGCGCGCGCGTGTGTGTGTGCACACACACACACACTCACACACACACACACTGACTGATAGTCCCTAAATTGTACACTTTAGCACAGAACTCAAAAGTCATGAATTTCATCTCAAATTCTTCACAGTTACTACAATTTGGATTGGAACAACACAGCATTGGATGGGTGGCTCTTGCTTATTTTTAGAAAGGTCTTTTAGTCAAAGAATGGTGGCATTTCTCCTGCAGTTTCTGGTAGTATGAGCTCTGCTGAGGGCAAAGGGCAGGATAGTTCACAGGGTCTTCTGCCTTCTCTGTTTCCTGTGAATCAGTGGTTGATCCACACGTCTCAACAGTTAGGCTCCCGTTTGATCTCTCTGGAAGAGCCACCTTTGGTGTCATGCTCTGTCACCAGAAAACACATACTGCCCTGTGTCTTTTTATGATATTAATAGCATTATTATGTTCATTGTATAGACTCATCCATCCCACTTACAAAATGGTTATTTCTTTGCATTTCATTAAAATTTTTTTTTAATAGGAAGCTGTTCCTCCTGTATTAGTTTCTATCTACCAGTATAGTCCACAGGGAAAACATTCAAGGTAAGGTCATGATTCTTGATATTTTCATACCAGCTTTTAATAGATTAATATATAATATATCAATGTTTAATAGATTTTTATATAATCTTTAAAAGTGACTAATTATTTAAAGTATCACTATGAATTCAAGGTTAAGACATTTGATAGATTTTAATCTATTATAATTGCTATTTTTAATGTTGTTAACTATTCCTTGATAATTTAACACAATATAATTTCCCCTCCTCCAACTCCTTCCAAATTCCCCCTCTTGCTCCCTACCCACCCAGCTCTATGCGCTTTTTCTCATCATAGGTTGACTGGTCAACTGCCTATTGGTCCATCAGTTCTTTTGCCATGATGCTAGCAGCTGTTGGCACAGTTTCTTCTCTGTCAGGAATGACAAGATGCTGCACAATTATGTGTGCTTCCTACTCAAAACCAACACTACTTTCTTCAAGCAGCCTGATTTATTGAGAAAAAAAATTTTTTGGCACATAATCTAGATTTCGGCATTGTTCATTCCTACCAAGATGGCCACTATTCTGAGACTTCACCTGTGCTGACTCTGAGAGTTTCAATTTAGATTCAGGAAATTTTACTTACTTTTTCTGTATTACAGCTATATTTATTTTCTCTTGACTTCAAGACTTGATATTCCATACAAGGATTGGAATGGCAGATTTGACTATCTCATAGTTGCTCACTAATTTTATTTCACAGTTCACAGATAATCTTAGAACAATGATAGACCCACAGTCCACAGCCAGGGTGACTAGCAGACATTGAAAGAGCCCTGCCAGCGTTCTTCTTCCCGTTGTCCAGTGTCATCAAAGCACAGGGCTGTGGCCTATTACTTCTTTATTTCCACCCTCACATTGTCTCAGCTCTTCCGTTTCAGTGCCTCCCACTGCCACTTGGTGCTTCCTTTAGTGTCTGAGTCACTTTTGCAGGTGACGTATCTGTCAGAGGTATGGCTTCCAGGAGTTTCTTTGGGAAGAGCACATGGGAACACTATTACATAGTGCTTTGTGTGTACAATGACATCTTTAAAACAGCTTTTCTATCTCTTTAATCAAGAAATTCAATTTTCCTGGGTGTAAAAAAAAGCCTGTCTTTCACAGTCTTTCCTGTGTGTTGCTCTAGTTTCTTTTGATCTAAAGGATTATTGCTGAAACATCTGATGATGATTTGATGTTCATTAATTTAAAAGTCACTTGCTGCTTGGGGACACAAATACAAAAACACTTTTAAAGTTTAAAGTCTTATAATATATGTGGTATAGATTTTATTTCTGGTCCTTCTTGGGCAATACTTCCAGAGACATGACATATGTTTTCCATGTTTGTTTCAAATGTTCTGTTCTAGAATATTTGTCACTTGCTCTAGTATCTTGCTGTAGTATTCTCCACTAGAAATGCCTAGAACAATAGTGTGGACCTTATTTTTTATTGGTGAAATTATTAAGGCCACTCCACGTAGTTAAAAGGAGATTTATTTAATGATGTAACTTACAAATGAAGGGATAGGTAGGTTGCGGGTTCTGGGAAAGACGCAGCGCAGTCTGGCGGTGTTCTCTGGAGAACTCTCCTCGGTCTACCTCTAGCGTCCACGGTCCAAGAAGGAAGAGCGCAGCGCATCCCGATCTCGGGTCTTCAGGGCCCTCCCTTTGCCCGACCTTGTAGGCGTGATAGTTACCGAAGCCTCAGTGGGGGTTGGAACTTCCAGACCAAAGCTGGAATGGCTACCCACTACAGTTTTTATCTCTCTTTTAAGTTTTTCCAGGGGCTAGGGAGATGGCTCAGCAGGTGCACTGCTTGCTATGTAAGCATGGAGGCAGACGAACACCCACACAAGAGCCAGGTAGGTGTGACAGACAGTCTGTTACCCCAGCACTCCAGAGGCAGAGGCAGGGCATCTCAGAGCAAGCTGCCTACCTGCATTACACAAATCAGTAAGTTCTAAGTTTGTGAGACTCTGTCTCAAAATATAAGGTGGAGTATGTTCAGGTGAGACACCCGGTATCAGTCTCTTGCCTCCGTGCACATGTGTATACACACGAATATGCACTTGCACACACACACACACATAAACACACACCACAACCACACACACACAAGATAAATTTAAGAAGTTTTCTCTTTATTATGATTTTTTGGGTATAATCTAACACATCTAATTCTTTTATATTCTGATTTTACTTATGATTCTTTCTTGAGTTCAGTACCTCACTTCTGACTTCTTTTAAAACTTGTTTGTGCTGCTAGTTTATCTTCATGTGGTTTTCAGATATTTTAACTTAGTTTGCAGTAGAGTGCCCCAGGTACACATTTTTTATGGATATGGCTTTATGGCATGCTTTTTGCTCATTATTTTTTTCTTATGACTTGCAGGGTCTTGATGATCAGCTCTTGTTCATTCTTATGCAGCACTGGGTTCACCAGACAGTTCAGTGTTTCTCCCTCAACTCCAGAGCTTCCATTTCTCCTGCTGTTGTTTCAGCACAGTGATCAAACATAGACGCTTTCTTCCTAGGACTTCCTGGCTCTGTACCCCACTCTCCATCTGTTCTTCTTGTACTTCTCAAAGTTTACCTGGATCTGCTGTTTTCCTCATCACTCCTGCTCTGGATTGTTCCATTTTCATTCAGTTCTTGTGGCTTTTTTTTCAGAGAGCACTGGAGGGTATGCTCCTTTTCCCATAAACACTGATGGTATGTGGATGACCTTGGTTTGGGTTCTAAAAGATGTCAATAACATGGGAGTCATGGGGCTGTTGGTTTGTCTCCACCCATTTTCATTTGTTTCTGTTTTGAAACATGGTCTCCCGTATCCCAGGCTGGCCTCCACCTAGCTATGCAGCTGCAGATGACCTTGGACACCTGCTGATCTTCTTGAGTGCTTGGATTACAGTCCACTATCCCTGGCTTTCCCTACTTTTATTTGGGGTCTGCAGATTACCTAGTTTTAACTTTTTTAATGTCGTGTTAGGAGATATTGCTTGAAAGTTTTATTTTTATTTTCTGTACACGTGTGTTTGTCTGTAATATGTGTGCAGGTACCTGTGAAGGCCAGAAGAGAGTTCCAATCCCCTGGAGCTGGAGTTACATGTGGTTGTGAGGCACCAGATTTGCTGGGAACCAAACTGAGGTCCTCCAGAAAAGCAGCGAGTTCTCTGAACTGCTAAGCTCCCTCAGTCTAGGTATTCTGTTTTGTTCCTGTGACACTTCACAAGGATTCAGGTACTAGATACTTTTGTTATCTTCCAGAAGATTTCTTACTTTCCTCATGTTGAATTATAATGCAGATTTATCACTCTTACTATTCTTTACTTAGTATTCATTGCTTCTTTCATACTAATTTGATTAATGTCCACTTGAATTTTTATTATTACTTTTTGCTACCTTTGTGTTTTCTTGATGATATATTTTCAAAGTAAATTCTTGAGTTGAATGTTTAGAAGGTTAATTTAAATATTTATTCCATTACTAGATATGCACCCATATATAGTTTTCTTTCGTAAAATTCTGCTAATACAAAACTTCCTCAAGAATAGCTATTAATAAATTCCTAAATCATAGATAAGAGAGGGTCGAAGATGATACTTTCGTAATAAGCATCAAGCCAGATTGAACAAGAAAAGAAAGCAAAGTCGTAAGATACAAGAATGAAGACTGGGCCTTATTATAAACCTCACAGACTTAAAATTAATTTTATGCTCATAATCTTAAAAGCTCACATGAATGGAAATTTTTCTTCGAATAAAATGTCAAAAGATCTGTTACTACAAGCTTGATATATATTATGCCCATAAATTTCCACTTATGGATTTTATTTCCATTGTTTTCTTTAATAGGGAATTATTTGAAGTGAGTTTTCAACATCAAAATATATGGTGTTTTTTCTTTATGGAATTGATATTTTTTGTTACTGTTTTTTGCAATACAATATATTTTGATCATATTCTTTTTTTCTACCCCAATTCCTCTCAGATCTTCTCCACCCACCTAACTACACTACTCGTGTTCTTTCTCTCTCAAAAGCTCCCAAAACTTTAAAACAAAATAAATAAATAAATAAATAAAATGAAGGCACAAACGAACAAGCAAAAATCCAATAAGACAAAAAAAAATACCAACACACACACACACACACACACACGCATACACACACACACACACACGTAACTCTGGTTAGGGGTGGGACTCTGTGTTCACTTCCCCTTGTCTGGTTTGAACTCATGCAGATTTTCTGCTTGTGTTACTGGATTATTAATTTCACTATATTTTGGTTAAATCATGTCTTCTGTGAGATATGTATTTAGAATTTATGAGAAACTAAATATTCAACTTGTATAAATCATCTTCATTTTTGTGAATAAGAATGTTATTCTTCCTTAATAGAAGAGGTGGTGCCTAGTCTCACTACAACTTGATTTACCATGGCTGGCTGATATCCACAGGGTGACCACCTGTATCTGAAGAGAAACGGTGGAGGAATGGATGGGGTGGGGAGGGAAGAAATTGAGGGGAAGTGGGGGAGATTGAGAAGAGGAGAAGGAGGGGAAACTTTTGTTGTGATGTAAAAACAACAAAACAAACAAAAAGAATGTTGTTCTCTAGTCATTAAATGAAGAATTATATCAATGCCTATTATATATGCATTTCAAAAATCTCTATCATTATTGGTTTTTTTTGTGCCTTGATCTGTGCTGAGCTATTTTATGCATATTTTAAGCTTTATTTGCAAATTAATCCTCATGGGTAAGAATTACTATTTTCTTTTTAAATGAGAAATTTAAGAATAATAAAAATTAGGTTGTTTGCTATCATGAAGAATGCACAATTTACAATTGTCATTAGAACTCTGGATGACACAGATGGGGGGTTCAGATCTTTTGCGTGCATTGTGACATCGTTGTCAACGTCCTTAGAAAATAAAATGAGCTTCCTAAACTATGCTGAGAAAAGAACAATATATCTGCTTGCTTTTTGTGAAAGATGCGGCTAGCACACCATGATCATAGCACTTACATTTTACACTTAACTGGTCCCTCAAAATCAAACTTGTCTTAAATCTTATTGTAAACATATAAGAGCCAATATTTGCGCTTTTCTACATGTGCGTCATGAATGACCAGAATAAGAACCCTGAAACACTGAAAAGGATCTTTTCTAACTAAAAAGGATGACTTTCTAACTCATTAGAGCCACCATGATCATAGCACTTACATTTTACACTTAACTGGTCCCTCAAAATCAAAGCTCCACCATGGCTTTCATTAATCAGAAGATTAATTCAAGTAATTAAGTCACTTGGGAGCAGCTACTGACATATTAGGGAATGTTAGGTTCCCCTGTTGCAATGAAGGGGCCCCATGATCACTTCACTCTTGGGTTGATTGACTGCAGAATGAAGGGACTGACACGAGAAGGAAACATCACAGACCCTAACTTTCTTGTTGTGGACTGTTAGTTTAAGAAGTGTTACATCTATTTATGCTGTGGAATATGTGTTTAATGATGCCAAGATTTAAAGCTGTGTTACTTTGCCTATCTAAAACACCTGATTGGTCTAATACAGAGCTGAATGGTCAATAACTAGGTAGGAAATAGAAATAAGCAGGGCTGGTGCGCAGGCAGAATAGATACAAGGAGAAATCTAGGCTGGAGGGAAGAGTGGGCAGGGAGGAGTGAGAGAAGGAGAAAGAGAGGAGGATGCCGGGGCCAGCCACACAGCCAGACATGGAGTAAGAAGGAAAGAAAGATATACAGAATAAAGAGAGGTAAAAAGCCCAGAGGCAAAACGTAGTTAAAGAGAAACAGGATAACTTAAGTTAGAAAAGCTAGCTAGGAACCAGAGAGCTACCATCTTCATCTTTGGTTATTTGAAAGCTGGGAACAAGCAAACAAAAAAGTAACAACTGCACTTTGTGACTAAAATTTGTTCTCTCTTCTTTTTATTTTATGTGTTAATAATAAATTTGTTTCTAATATGGAAAGTTTGGATGGACTTATTTTTTTTCTTTCATTTTGAAGGTATTAACAGAGCAGTAAGAAACGAGAAAGTGGGTGCATGAACATCTGACCATGAAACAAAACCGTGGTCCGATGAATAGGGCTTGATGAGCATCATTTCTGCAGGGAAGGCATGGTGCAATTATTGTAATGAGGCTCTCTATTGAATGGCACCCACATAAAACATAGTAATTGAAAATAAGCAATTACTTAAAATTACATAGGTGGAAGGTGGTGCCTCATTTGACTAGATTTGAATTTATCATGCACCCATGAGCTGCAAATTAATATTGGAGTAAGTGTGACAGATCATGTGTACAGCAAGAGGTTTCTCTAAAGTAAACTTTTTATGGAGTTGACATTATGCTTGGAAAGAAAAAAAATTCTAAAAGGTGATGAATGTAGGTGGCAGTAAGACTAAAATAGTCATGTTACAATGCATATAAAGGTGAATTCCATTATAATGTCACATTACGAAGCTTTGAAATGTGTCTTAGAATGTGGAAAGGGAACTTTAGGTGATGGGTCAAGAGGATCCTGCATGGGACTACCCTAGATCCTCTGCATATATGTTATGGTTGTGTAGCTTGGTGTTCTTGTGGGACTACCAACAGTGGGAGTGGGGAGTGTCTCAGACTCTTTCACCTGCTCTTGAGACCATTTTCCTCTAACTGGATCACCAAGTGGTGATCACTAGCCTTGATATGAGAGCATGTTCCTCGTATGTAGCGTGTTATGCTGTGTTGGGTTGATATCCCTGGGAGGCCTGCTCTTTTCTGAAGGGGAACCAAGGAGGAGTGAATCTGGGGGAGAGGGGAGGTAGAAGGGAAAAGGAAGGAGTTCAGGGAAGGGAAACTGTGTTTGGGATGTAATGTATGAGAGGAGAATAGATTTAAAAAAAGAGAGATTTGATCTTAGTTATTTCCATATTATATATTCTGAATCCTTCATAAACACCAAGCATAAAATTAAAATATTTACAACACACACACACACACACACACACACACACACACGAGAGAGAGAGAGAGAGAGAGAGAGAGAGAGAGAGAGAGAGAGAGAGAGAGAGAGAGACACACACACTGGGACTCTAGGAAGTCCCATGTGAGTTGATTCTTATTTGGTGTGAAACTCTATTTTCTGTGAGTTTCATGTAAGCTGTAAAAGTTGAAGATGGTAGATTCTATATCTATGTATATTCAGTGTATATAGTTGCTGTCTGAACTGCATTTTGAGAATGAATTAACATTATACTAAAAGATTACTTTTTATCTTTAAGCCTTCTCTGGTTTATGTTTTTCTTATGTAATTAATCTATGAAATGCCTGTAAATGAGATAAATGTTGTGAAGGACTGTTTATCTGGAAGTGAGTCATATCAGTGGACATGTGCATATCTTACAGAGCTGGGAACTAAATGACTGGAAAGTTAGTTTACTTGAATTTCATGACAGTGCTTTCATCACTCAAGCAATGGCTGAGAGTCACCACAGATTTGGATGAATCAACACCCACCGCCTTAGCTACAACCATATAGCAGTGATTTGCAATGCAGAGCACGAGGCTCCTACCCCAGTGAAAACAAGTGGAAATGTTTAATGCATTGTGTTAACTGGTGAGCCACAAATACATGCTGGGGGCTGGAGAGATGGCACAGCATTTAAGACACTAGCTGTTCTTCCAGAAGACCCAGGTTCAATCCCCTGCAACCTCGTGGCAGCTCACAACCATCTGTGACTCTAGTACCAGGGATCCAACTCCCTCTTCTGACCTCCATGAGCACTGTGGACCACAGACATGCATGCAGGCAAAACACCCGTACATAAAAAATAAAAACAAAGCAATAAACAAATATATGCCAGGAAGTTTTAAACTACAGTTTTAAGGACAAAGTGACTTTACATTTATATTTCACGTAAACAGATGGATACTGAGAGACAGATGCGTGACTGACTCTAGCCCTGAATTTGTTTGGGAATTTAAATCCATAGTCCAAGCAGCCCTAGGATCCTAAGTTTCAGCTGCATTTGAACTTCACTTGCAAATAACAAGAATGTGACCATTACCAACAACTGTGACACAAGAAGTTTGGCCTAATAACTACTGAAAGATAAGATCTATAAGTGAAACTACACCCAAAAGAGGAAAAAAAAATAGGTTGATGTCAGCACAGTACGTATTTTAGCAGCAGCCTTAGTTCCTTGAAGTGTGTTTTAGAGATAGTTCAGAATGTCTAAAGCCTGTATTAGCTACAAAAGGTTTCCTTTGAGAATTTCACACATGACAATGCATTTTGATATCTACTCTTCACTCCCTGCTCTAACTCTTCTGGGTCCCCGTCCCTCTCTCAATTTTATGTGATCTTCTGTTTTCTTTCTTAAAACATACATAAGGCACTGAGTTCAAGTAGTGTTGTCCATATGTTTATGGTATAGGGCTGCTTACTGGAGCATGGATGACCTACCGGAGCATGGGTCATATTTCTGAGGAAAACTAGCTCTTCACATAGGGAACAACTGTCTATAGCTGCCTTTTGCCCCTCCGTGGACATATATCCAAGAGACATAAATAGACTGCATATAACCCCCAAATAAAAAATACATTTTGAAAGAATATTGGTTAGAAATTTCCTTTCTCACTAGTTGAAGACAGAAATCTACTTTCTCACTGCCTCCAGAACACTCGGAGTATAATGGTCCTCAAAACAGAGCTATTGAATAAAAGAGTGTGCACCCAAACACAGCAGCCAGCTCTTGCTCTGAGGCCAACAACTTACAGAGATGAATAAAAATGAGAAACAATGCTTTGCTTTTTATACTGTACATCTTTTTGTTTCCTTTTCATTATTATGACTAAGCAGTCAGTTAGTTACCTATAGAGGCAGTTTTAAGCTATCAGACACCTGCATGTGATTTTTGTATTTGGTGTTGTGAATACCAGCCCTGCAGTCCCTCCTTGACCACTCTGTCTGGTGTCTTTGAGATACAGCACACGGTTATGGGTTAGCATCCTGTTATCTCCCCCCCTCCCACCTCCTGGAGATACATCTGTAAATAGTTTTTTTAGAGCTGCCAAGCTGTTATTTGGGAGAATTATTTCAAAAGATCAACATCCTGAAAGACCAAAGCAGTTTGTTCCCCACATCCTCTGCCTTTATTTATTTAGTTTTTGAGTGTGTAAATGCTCACTCTGAAAATTATAGATCAGGTTGAGTAACTTGCTACATACAGTTACTAGAACAAATCATATGACAGTCTATAATCATACAGAAAATTGCCAAAATGCTGCATTGCAATCAACAAGGTTTTGTGAAGAGGAAATATTCAAGAAGACTTTAATTCATTCCATGAGAATGTAAGATACAGGTTAGACAATGGGGGTAGCTTTCTGTAGGGCCCTATTTGCCAGAGGCCCCATTCTATGCTTTTCAACTGTGCTGGAAGGAGGACTCTGGAGATTCCGTCTAGTGCATGGCTAGTGTCCACAACGGTCAAAAGAAGGCATTGCATCTGGAATTCCAGATGGTTTGAGCCACTGTGTAGGTACTGGGAACTGAACTGGAGTCCTCTGAAAGAGAAACAAGTGCTCTAAATAACTGAGCCGTCTCTCTAGTTCCCACAGTAGCTTTTACTTTAACCTCTTTGTTTGTGTTTCTTCATAGTGTTGTCAGCTTCTAAAGTTCACATCTTGCTTTCTTTTGAATTCCCACATCTAGAGGAATGGCAGATAAGCAAATAGCAGGTGCTCCACACATTTTTGGAGAATTATTGAATGAATGCTGAAGACTTATGGAAATGGAAAGGATAAACAAAATTAATGTTTATCCTTTTTACTCTCATTTTGTACTTGAGTTATAGCTTTTGGGGCTTTGCAAGGCTCACTTATGTTTCTAGATCATGGGCAGATTCTGACCCAGGAAGTAGCATGCTACCTAAGAGCATGGCAGACACATCAAGGTGACACAGTGCAGATTAGTGATCAAGGATTTGGATTGAGGGGTTCATTGTTGCAGTCTGAGTGAACCAGTTCTATCACTGGGTTGCTAGGAAGTCAAGTTCCCATCTTGTGTTATTAGGAAGCACTCTGCATAATAAGCCCTAGACTTCCATCTCAATAATGTGGAGAAACATATGAGTAGACACTTGCATGATTAAAATATCAACACTAAACCACTTTTCCTTCCCTTTCTGTTTCCTGGAAATCCTCACCATGGAGACTCACTCACATGGGAGTTTCTATGTCTCATATTGCCCTGGCCAAAGACTCTCAAACAGAGATGAGAAATTCTAAGTGTTTACAAACAGCTCCAGAAAAAGGTGGAAGCTGATGCTGCAAACAACGGACTTAGAAAGAAAGAAGTCTAACTTTCTATCATTGAAACAGAGCCAAAGCCTGAATGCTGGTTGCACGGTATCCGGATATCTTTTGTCAACTTGACACAAACCTAGACACACCTGGGAAGAAGGAACTTTAGTTGAGGAGTTGCTCCCATCAAATTGGCCTGTGAGCATGTCTGTGTGTTATTTTATTGATTACTAATTGATATAGAAGTGTCCAGCCCACCATGGGCAGTGCCACCCTTGGGCAGGTGGGCCTGAACAGTATAAGAAAGCTACCCAGAGGGAGCAAGCCAGTAAGCAGTGTTCTTCCCTGGTTTCTGCTTCAAGCTCCTGCCTCAAGTTCCTGCCTGACTTCTCTCTATAGTGGATTATAGCCTATAAGATGAAATAAGTCCCTTACTCCCCATATTGTTTTTGGTAATGGTATTTACCACAGCAACAGAAAGCAAACTAGTACACATGGCAATATAGGCAGCTCTCTCTACTATGATCAGCTGATGAGACCTGGAGGCAGATGTGCATTCCACTTCCCAATCTGAGCTTTTGCCCAGGTGAGAATAAATGCCATGAGAGAAGAATAACACCTTTCCAACTACAGTTCAGTGGCATAAGGTCCACCAGGCAGATACAAGACGAAGAGAAACACACTGTCATCTATGATGGTCTTTGTTTAACAGACAGGATGGGTTTCAATCAGCTCCATAGGCTGGGGACTAGCTACCACCTTCAAAGTCTTGCAGCTTCTCCAAGCTAAACAACATGGATGGCACCTGGATTCAATGTTTTTCTGCTAAGCTAGAAAGAAGCCACACTCAAAAAAAGGCTATGAAGAAAATGAGAAGTGTCATTTTCAGCCCTATTCATCTAAAGTAATAGATGGCGGAGGGGCTTGGGTGCACCGAGGTTCAGCTCTGCCAACCTCTGTCCACCCAGTCCACACCTACCAAGCCTTTTCTTACTTCTTTCCTCATCAAGTGATGAATAGTCTATCCAGGAATTGTGAGAAACTCATGTTCTCTTTTAAGGAAGTTGCTGATTTGCAGTTTTCTGTGGGACATTGTTCCTAATGATTAGAAAATGTGTCCTGGTTTTACTACACTGAGCACTTTGGGGACATCATGTTTTTGGTCTTTCTCCTGGCAGCAGGTGGTCACAACCACAGCAGTCAGGGTGTACAGAAGGCCACTTCACCTCTGGTTTATAGCCAAGTTTGAAAATACAATGAGACAAATCTAATACACAAAGACAATGCCAGTATGTTTTCTAGTATGCAAAACGAGACCAGACTGGCCTGGGCCATGTTGCCCTCTCTCCACAGGTCTTTGCCCACTTCGCTCTTAATCTGTTTATGGTAGTGACTTGGAAGTATAGACCACAAGCTCTCAGTTCAAACGAACAAAATCATGACCAAACTAAACGTTTAAAGTACCATATACATGGCATGATTTTCACTACATAAGTGAAAGCCACAAATGGTATCATCTGAAGTCAAATTTGTGACCAGGAAGACCAAACTGGGGTGGGGGAGGAAAACATTACTTCATAGGACAAAAGTAGAGACAATAATTGAGAGGCAAGAAGGCAGTCCTAAAATGGATATGTCTTCCTTGAGCAAGTCATAGGTTGACATATCCCTGTGCAAGAGTCTTGTTCTGCAAACAGCCCACTCCCCAGTTTGGGCAATTCTGGTGAGAAAAGACAGAGAAGGCACATACTGGTAAAGTTTCTGAATGCCAAGAATGTAGATAATATCTCAGGGCTTCTCCAGAGATAATGAAATCCAACCAGCCTGACACAAACCTAATTATTTTCTGACAAAAATAAATGAAAAAGAAGATATTGGCATCAGAGTGTTCTCTACAATCCTGGGTTCTATAAGAATGAGGAATGAGATCTGCAGATGATGAAAAGAAAATAAATGAGTGAAAATTCTTTAAAAAGAAGAGATGCCCTGTAAAGGCAATAGTCACTGTCATAACCTAGGCTAGGGCAAGATGACTAAGCAAGAGACACAATACATTCAGCTCTGTGAGGATGAACAGGGGAGCCTGAGCACTAGAGAAAGCTGGCATTCCATTTTAAAAATATAATAGAAGTACATATTGCATCACAAACAATATATATGTATGTACACATATACACAAATATCTTTATATTATTTGCAAATAAAACTGTTTTCTTCTTTCTTTTCTTGAAACCTAGGAATCTAGCACCCTAAATATTTGTCCCATGTTTTTCTCTAATGCATGTTTTACAGAAGTTTGGTAACAGAGACAGTAATTCTTACTTTTTGATCAATGTATTTGTTGTCTTCAGCTGTGGGCCGCTTGGGATTATCAGATGATGAGGAAGAGGTAGAAGGGAGGATTCTGAAGAGACAGCAGGTGTCCTGTTGCTGGCGGTCAATGAACTGCTTCATGAAGCTTTCCCTTTGTAAAATGAAGTACACACATCATGTGTTATGCAGGAAATGGAGCCAGAGGTGGCATTTCACAGAGACCATGAAGCAGTGCAGAAGATCACAAAAACAAGATGTGTCATACCAAGGGAGGTGGTTAGATTTAATTATCAAAATATTTAACTTAGAGAAAGCTTCCCGAATCCTTGAAAACTCCTGCTTAAAAGCATAATGTCCCTGAAATAGCTTAAAAGCAAGGGTATCCAATAATTGATGGTGTGACTTGAATCCTACTATGGTAATGAGATACTTTATCTTTCTCCTAAGACTTGAAAGAATTAATTCATCTTTCCAAACTTCTATTCATTATAAAGTCCTTGAGAGATAATTTTACATTTAAAGACTCAAAAGGAAAAGACTTCATCTGATCTCCAAAACTTGGTGAAAAAATTAAATAACATCAATGCAAGTAAGCAAAGTCAATTAACTTTAAAAAAGATTAGAAACACAAATACATCGCGTACTACATAGAGACACTTGGTCACCAATAGGCTGGATGCAAATAGTAGTCACATAAGATTGCATTGTACCACCCAATGGTGTAATAACCACCATAATTTGCATCAATATATCTTCTGATGTTGACAGAATGGTGAAAACGTCTAAAGAGTAATTGCTCAGAACATATGTCAGTCATTAAGTGACCGGATGGTCTTTTTTTATTTGCTTTTAAAGTGTTTGGCATAATTTCATACTTCCATAATCCCTCACCAAGACATTTAAAGATAAACAAATAGAAAATTTTATATGATTCTGATTGTTTTGGAGCTATCCATTGGAAGACTAGCATTTAATTATTAAAAGCAGGCTCTTCAAAGCACCTTCTGTATGCGTTTATTTAGTAGGAAGGCGAAGCTGGTACAGACTGAATCCTTTGGGTATAAATGCTATGCTTCTTTTAACCAGTAGGAGGCATATTACACTGGGACCAGACTGCCATCCACACATAGGCTGGTGTCACACAGACAACTCTCGGCGTTGAGTGCCAGATGAAGACAAAGTACTTGGACCCCAGTCCACCCTCTTACACACTCTGAGCAACGTTCATCCTGTCTGTACCTGTGATCACTGAGGAGTACCTAGAGGGAGGCAGGGACAGAAGCTTGTGCCTCACCTGCCTCTCCTCTTAAGAGATTGCACACAAGACTCAGGCTTCGTATGACAAAGGCAGGGAGGAGAGCAGGAGACAAAAAATTCAAACACAACCCCAAACCCACCCACATGCCAGTCTGAAAGAAGGACTGAGGTAGGCCTCTGAAGGTAAGCCATGTAGTCGAAATATGTAATTAAAGAAACAATTCAATACCTGATCTTAGGAACTGTAAAATCTGAAGGAAGTTTTGAGATTTTCACCATTTGTGGTCTGTTTGGGAATTTTTCAAATATTCTCAAGCGCAAAGGAAGTTTTTCTTTGGTGTCCGCATTTGCTTCGCTTTGCTTTAACTAAAGGGTGTGGGAGGAAGAGAAAAGAGAATTCCATTGAAATGAACAGTTCAGACATGAGAGAATAACATGTAATTACATATACAACCGGTAGATGGCAGCAAAGTCCCACCAACACATCACACAAGAGTCCCTCAGATTGTTCTCTTGCATCAGGGAAATGACAAGTTAACGCCAAATTAAACCAGTTTAAAACAACAACAACAACAACAACAACAAAAACAGAAGGCTTTGTTATTGTGCTCCCAAACATAAATCTCCTTTTATCCCACACCATAATTATCTTTTGCTTTTTACTTATGATTAAACATTCAATTTATTTTATACACAGATATGGTAGAAGTAGCATGGACTTGAAAGTAAGCTAAAGTTTGTGTGGAGCCAGTACAGAACTACAAAACAAATTTTTGGCTAGAATTCAACCCATGCTTTCTTATCCTTTCCCCCCTCTTTCCAATGCTAGTTTTTTTTTTTTTTTTTTTTTTTTTTGTGAACTCTCCTCACTTCTCTTGGCTTCTTAAGAAGATGACTCTGAATTGAAATAATCTCTCAATGATCTCTCAATATCTTCTCTGATTTCTGTCTCTCTCCAAACCGTAAGATTGGTCCGACTAATTCACAAATGAGATAAGAGGGCATCAAAGCTATTTGCTTATGGCCCCCTTGTGAAATGTCTTTTTACTTTAAAATGACAAAGTTTTGATCAGGATTGTGGAAATTAGCAGTAGAAGTCAAGAGACCTTTGATAAACCGAAAGGATGCGCAGGGTACCTCTTATAGAGATGTGAACTGGTCAGAAGGAACAGAAATGCTGCATTTGGACACTAGGCTTCAACTCCAGTGATAGATGGCTAAGCTTCCATCTGATCTGGAGTGAACAGCAAGGCCATGGGTCCTCACTTCTAGTTTTCTCATCTTTCGCTGTATATGATTTTTCATTTTAATTTTGTAAAATATGTATTACCTTAACTATCCTGACATCTGTTAGATTTTGTGAATAGCTTTTGATCTGAGGTGGAAATCTTATTCAGAGAGAGGGCTACTGCTGTTTGCTGTCCTTCAGTATGGCGATGTGTGCAGAAGACATGTATATAATATGATGGTTTTTTGATAATGTTGAAGACGGTAAAGCCACAGTACCCAGGGCCACAAAACAAAAAGCACAGACACTCCCATGTCATGAGAGTAATCAGAAAAATGAAGGCTTATGGAAAGTAGCTGATTTCTAACTGGTTACTGACACAGAACTGGTGAAAAATTTGCCAGTGGAAGTTGGGTCCACAGAGAAAGAAAAAGTTGCTGACTTATTAAGGCAGACCAGACAGCAGGGCAGTCAGTGATAGCATGCCAGAGCCTGATAAGATTGATGGCACTGAGAGGCGATTGCTCAGTTGCGTTTGCTGACTCATTTGTTTAGATTCTCGTGCTGTCACTTGTAGAACCAATCCCATGAACCAGATTCTATGGAAAACACTGGAGCTATACAAAAAAAAAAGGGTGTCTACATTTTCCCTTACCCAGCCCACATCATAACCCATAACCCAAATAGCTAAATAAACTGTTATCCATAAAAGATAACGGTTACCCTGGAAGAGAAAAGACCAGAGTGCTTGGGAATACAAGGCAAGAGTGAAGACATAAGCAAAACAAGTCAAGGTATTATTTCCCCAACTCTGATAGTCATTTTAGGCAGCAGAATGACTGTGTGTGACTAAGTTGGCTGCCAAGGAGGGTCTGAATTGTATATTATGCTAGTAAGAGACACCAAGGCAAAGGTTACGTTGGTCAGAACATCTCACCAAAATGAAAATTCTAAGACCTTCCCTAAAACCCTCTTCGTCTGCCAGCTCCTTCCGTCCGCACCAGAACCTCCCTGACTGGGCTTTTACTCCCAAGTCAGCCCCTGGTCACTCATTTCTCCATTCCACGGTTACAGAAATCTCAATTTTTGCCTTAAAACCTTTCTGTTGTTACTCTTATACTTTTAAAGTAAAAATGATCAAGGCCTTCCATTTGGACTCAGAGTCTTTCTTCCCTCCTGTCTACCTCTGTAGTTTTAGTTTACTGGATGTTCTCATTGTATCCTCTTTTAGACCCCAAGAATTTACAACCCTTCATTCCTTCGAGGCCTTCTGCTGGTCCCCTCTCTCTCTTTCTTTTTTGAACTTCACGAACTTCTACTTGATTTCAGGATTTTAGTTCCTCATGTAGTTCTTCAGAGAATCTTTCTCTGACCACCACATTCTGCCCCTTAGGAGATCATGGCATGTAGGGTTGGGCCACAGAATGGTGCTGTTCACGTGTGTCAAAACAGTGAGAAATCTTTAGTTTCTTCAGGTTCATTCTAACACACATTTTTAGCAGTTTTCTAGGCTGCTGTAGCAGCTATCAAAAGACTTGTAACTCCATGAATCAGAAGCTACCAACTCCTCCAGTATCAATGAATTAATTTCCCAATTGAGGCTTCCCCTGAGCCCTGCTTCCTCTGAGGGCTCCAGGGAAAGCTCACCTTCACTATTTCCTAACTTCCTACAATTCTCTGCAGGCTTGTGGCTCATTCCTCCACCTCTGTTTCCAGTGCCACATGTTTTCTTCCCAGTGCCTGTCCCTGAACCTCCCTCCTGTTTCTCTAATAAGGAAAGCAGACATCAGGTTCAGGACTGACTCTCATCCAGAATGATTAACTGTTTTCTTCTGCAAAGGTTCAGTTTCCAAGTAAAGTCTCATTCTGAAGCTCAGTTTTGGGAGATACTTAATCCCATCATACATATCATCATTTCAAATAGTTTGTCTCACGTAAGCCTGGCAAGCTCTTTTTTTCAAAAGAATGAGGCCTGGAGGGCTGGGAAGCTGGTGGAGTTTCTTTCCTCACATTCATCCTATATGGGTCCTGGCATAGTAGTTAACACGAAGTCAGCTAAGAAAATAGCCACTGAATAAATGGCACTAAGTGAGTGACAGAGAGAAACTCTCACAGACAATGTAGAAGAAAAAGAAAGCCTGGTAGGGCAGGCAGAGATGTAGATGGTATCTATTTGTTAATTGTGCAGCATAACTTTTCTGGTGTAGCATGTAGGAACTTTCCATCCGCAGAATTTAATAAAGTTAGACTCTTGTGGCATTTAACTGGTCATGATGTTTGTAACTGACAAGCTGATAAATGTCTGGCTCATGTTTGGATTGACACATTTTTGTCAGCGGCATGATGGGGATATGTCCAAATTATAACTAATCATTCTCTAGGACACAGTGATCAGTACAGTAGACTAATAATATTTTTAAAAATCTTGCTTCCATGTTTTAAAAATGAATCTTATGGAATTCTAATTAGCATTAGGGATATTACTATTCCCAAGAGCATTTAAGCTCCTTAGGGGCTAGATTCCACTTTCAAATTTCCTTTTCATAGCACCCACCCAGAGAGTGAAAATAGAATATGGTTGGAAATAAATTAAAGCTCAACAGGAATTGGTCATTGACCTACAAAACCACGAAGAGCAATGGCAAAGCTCTTGTGAATGACTCAGAACACTCTCCCTGCTCTTGCAGATCTTCCTCTTCAATGGTGAGAACCAAGGCTGCTCAGATATGCAGCTAGGTCTGGAGAAGAGAGCAAGGGTTGGCTGCTTGCACAGGTGTAGTGAATTTTGCCTCCTATGAGCAGGAACAGTACCTTTCCATGAGCCCCTTCTTTTCCTATGCACCTCCATGGGCCTGTTCTGGCAGGATTGTGGATATTACAGCCATGCCCTCAAGTCTATGGCAATGGCATTTGTGAGTCCTGCCTATAAACCATCCAAACGCCCAACAATAGACTAGAAAAACAAACATTATCTATTTAAACACTTGAAATGAATGAGATACAGCCTAATATAAAATGTGGTTAAATTTTATAGTGCAGTATTGACGGCAAGAAGCCAGACATAACAAAAGAGGATATATTGAGAGACAAGGTCGTAAGGTCAGCAAATAGACAACACTATTCTATATTGCTAATTTTCTGTGAGGTCAGTGTTCTAGGGGCAAGTAGAAAACAATGGCCAGATAGTTGTAAGGTCAAATGGTTTCCAAGGTACAGTTGTCTTGATCTGTTCAGTTTGGGTGCATTATTTTTGGAAAACATCAGCAAATGTCCTCATCCTATGTTTATTTCAGTTCAATGAAAAGCTTAAAAGTGGACAGATGATACATTTGAACAAAATCATGTAACTTCTATTTCATCGCTCACAACCTGACCATTCTGACTTCCCTAATCCACAAGCTTGACCAAGACACAAACGCAAGGAACAAGATGGGAAGTGGAGTCAAGCTGGGGGCGGGGTGTGCTGGGGGTGGGGTGTGCTGGGGGCGGGGTGTGCTGGGGGCGGGGTGTGCTGGGGGTGAGGGAGATCAAGGTCACCAGATCAGATAAAAGTACTTCATGACACTTTGAAACCTCTCATAAAGTTAATTAACATTTGGTAAAATGATATTCTACCTCTTATCCTAACTTTCCATTCTTTCTTGTCCACACACATTTTCTAAAAACAGGTACACTTTGATGCAGATGAATGACTAATATCAGAAAAAGGACTACATATGAAATTTAAGATAGTTAAACTATCCCCTCTCCAATGCAAGGTTTTTTAAAATAAAGTAATTATAATTGTAAATGACTGATACAATTTAAAATATCTGAAGCCTTGAGGGGAAGACACAGTGCAGAGGACTCTGAGATTTTCCTCTTCATGTTGAAAAACCTAATGTAAAGGATAGCACACCGGAGGGAGTTGATAATGGTTTCAACTGAGCAAGAAGTCTGCCTGCAGTCCACAGAGCATATGATTGCTTTGTGACAGGCTCACACAGCAAAAGAGAAAAAAGTGCATTTGCAAATGAGAAATTACAACCAAAGAAAGAAACAGGTTTCAAACCTTGAGCTTTAAAAAAATATAAATCTAAGCTTTCGCTCTTCCACAGCTCGGCATCTGTTAAGCTGAGATATCATTGCACACGTTGGGTGGCTGAGAGTCTCTGCTTTCCCAGCCCTCTCCAGAGAGTTCGGGCATAATTGTGCTGCATGACACACGCCCTGCTCCGCCTCACTGCTTCCATCTCCCTGTTTCAGCCTGTGCTTTCTTCTGCTAAGGGACTCAAACACTATCCCACCACATTTCGTTTCAGAACGCAAACAGCTGAACTGGAGGAGCACATTAACGTTTGTTGTAATTTTTTGGTGTGATTTTTCTAAAAGAAAATAATTTAGAAAATACCTAGACTTGTGAAATATTCTCATTTTCAAATCAAATCCTTGCTGGATGAAGGGGGTTGTGCATAGATGTGTGAGTTAGTACACCTGAAGAGTAGCCGTTAGCTGTTCAGAATATGAAAAATCATCATACTGTGTTCACACAGGAATGAAAAGGAATCCCTCCTCTATGTTATGGAATTAAAGTACGGCTGGATTCTCCATGCATCTTTACCTGGTGGTGGTGTCTGGCTTTTTTTGCATCTACACTGACAGCAATTCAGAATGCAGGATCTTTATGAACTACACATCATCATTTTTCAAGGGGGATTCTCTAACTAATTTGTTTGCACAAATTTTACAACCCAAACGAAATGGCTTCTGGATTAAAACAGATGGTTTAGGTAGGGTAAAGAGCAAACATGTTGGCTTTTAATAATGTGTGTTACCATAAATACTTGATATAAAGTGTGAGGACTGCCTTGCTTTTCCTGTTCTGTGAAGTAAGGAGCACCCACAGGGAGGAGCTTTTATTTTTACACAGGCAAGAGGCAATGAATTCATACACACAAAGGGCAATGAATTCATACACACAAGTGGCAATGAATTCATGTACACAAAGTGGCAATACTGTACATGTCACAAATGTTTACTTAAAATATTTTCTACTAATTTCCTTCCTTTTACAAAATCTTTAGCAAGTTAAATACTCCCAAAGTCAAATGGATTTTTATTACCTTGGTGCATAAATTCAAGCCATCCATATTAAATTGGAAGGCTCATTTCTCAGTTGGTCTGTGGCTACATTTCTGTATAATAGCTGTTACCTAAGAACTTTCACAATAATTTTAAAATACAGATGAATTAATTGTATGATATGTATTTAAATTAATATTGTGTTTATTTTTATTTATATGTATGGTGTGTGTGTGTGTGTGTGTGTGTGTGTGTGTTCACTTATGCATGTAGTTATTCTCAAAGACCAGAAGGTGACATCAGATTCCTTGGAGTTGGAGTTACAGGTGTTTCTCAGTCACAAGGGTGCTGGGAGCTGAACTAGGGGTCTCCTACAAGAGTAGCAAGTGCTCTTAACTGCTGAGCCATCTCTGCAGCTTGTTTATATGAAAGCTGACACCCCAAAATTCTCACAGTAATTTCATAATGTGAACTAATTAGTTGAATGTGATTGTTTGCTTTTCTGTCTCCCTAGAGGCTCTGCTCTGTTGCCCATGCATCCATATGGCAGGCCTGGCAGGGCGGTGGGGAAGAGCTGGGTCACCAGGGACTGAAGTGTGGTTCTGCACTTGCTGATTTAAGAGCTCAGCAGAGCACTTAGGAAGGACAGTGGCATTAATATCACCTTATGACATCTCTGAAATGTTTACTTTCATGCTCTTTACACTGAACTTCAGATCTTACAAGCTTTAAATGTCCTTCAGAAGGTGTGAAAAATATTTCTAGCAGCTTTTACTGGTTGGTAAGAGGAAAAAGGAACTTTAAGAGTAGACTGCCTTGTTGAACTGACCACATGAATTGTTCTTAGATTATCATTCATTTAAAAACCCATTAATGCAACTAGTTATCTATTAGAGAATTGCTGATAAGTCAAGATTGCTTTTGTCTGCTTTTTTCTTACAGATCTCAACACCTCCATTTTACATTAGATTTCTTTTGTGTTAGTCAACTGAGACATAGTTGTTTCCATTTAGGAACTGACTGAGTCATAGAAATATACTCATTATGATAAAAAATGCACTGTTTTCCTCTACTTCAGATGAAATCACATTAGAATTTCATGTAATCTAGATACTTGGTTCATATTACTAGATGAATATTCCAGTCAGAGGAGAGAGTCAAGGTAAAGTCTTTATATGTATACTACACACACACAACCACACACAATTACATACACATACACGCACACAAACACAGCATATGTAAAGGTGTTTGTACAATTGCCATCTCATTTTTTGATATAAAATATATAGTACAGTTTTTGTCAACTTGATACAACCCCAGACACACTTACACACCTTGGAAGAAGGAATCTTAACTGAGGAGTTGCCTTTGTTCGACTGACCTGTGGGCATGTCTGTGGGGACATTTCTAAAATTGTGTAAATTAAAATTGGTGTAGGAGGCCCCAGTCCACCGTGCAGAGTACCATGTCTGGGTTGTATCAGAATGGCAGCTGAGCAGGCCAGAGAAAGCAAGCCAATAGGCAGCATTCCTCTCTGTTTTTTGCTTTGACTTCCTGCCTTGTCTTCCCTCAATGGTCAACTGTAACCTCTAAGATGAAATAAACCCTTTCTTCTTTGAGTTGGTTTTGGTCATGTGTTTATGCAGCAGCAGTAGGGACATTAACTGGGTCACACAGGCAATAGCATATCTTAGTAAATGGTAAAAGATGAGGATATGGAATTGAGCTTCAGTTCAGTTTTTAAACTCTTAGGCATTTTGGATTTCAGTGCTCTCAAATGAAAAATGAGGATTATCATTCTTTAATATAAATGCCAGATATATAAGTGAGACAGCCTATTGCTTGTAATCTGAATCACTCTGGAAATGTACTATACAAACCAAGCTATCTTTGTGCCAAAGTAGTTGTGGACTTCACCAGAAGTTGAACTGATCCGAAAGGGGGCTGTATAAAGAAGACTGCATATGTGCTCTCCATCTGACTCCTTGTCCTCCTCTTTGTCCCATTTCTTCCTCTTTGCTGAGGTGAATGATTTCTTTTTTAAGATTCCTAATTGTAAACATGAAATCAAAGATGGAAATAAAAAAACGCTTTTTTCCTGATCGTGTCTCCTTTACTGTTCTCCTAACCATGCCAAACTGACTTCTTTGAGAAGAAGCTGTCTGCTTTGCTCTGCACTCTGATCTCACCATAACCCTCAGGAGGGTTCCTCCAGGCTCTTTCTTTGTGGTTAACTTCAGGGGTCACATGATTATGAAGCTCCCTAAGCGCACTCACTGGCTTTTGTCTTGGTCTTCCTTTAAATCCCTCCTTCAGGAGCTCGCACCCCTCTCCCGCCCCCAAGTCAAAAGAAACAACATTGTGCTTCTCTGGTCCTTAGAGTAACTCTGGGGCTGACGTTTATATGCAGAAGTGCCAGTCCTCTGAGCATGACCTTAAATGTCCTCCAATGCTGCATCCTTTGTGCCCCAACCTTGTTGGCTGTATCGTCCGTTGTTGTACCTGTTTCTTGAAACCCCCAGAGACCACCAAGGAGCCAGTTTCTAATGCAAGCACATAAGGATCCTTTTACTGTCAGGTTCAACCTGGGCCACCACCAGACAGATGGAGGGAAATGCAGTGGCAGCAGCGGACCTAGGGGTAGAGGATTTTATACGGGAAAAACCACAAGCCAGGGATCACATGCTTTGGCAATTCGGGATTGCGTAGAAGGAATATGGGGCAAGGTGATTTTTTGAAACTATTGGTCTAGACTTCTGGTGCGAAACCACATTTGAAACTATTAGGTTGTACTTTTGGTGGGGAACCACAACTTGCTCAGCAGGATTATCTGGATATCTTCAAGGGCCGTAAACCGCAGACAGGATGTCTGCAGGAGCATACTGCCCTGTATCTGTTGAGTTGTCAAGGCACATTCCTGAGGTCCTTCCTGAAACTAAGTACAGCAGGTAGTCTAAGATGGTGGCCCTACCCTAAAATAGGTTCTGTATTGCTTTCACACCATTCAGTTCTGTCCGTGTGACTTCATAGGATGTCACTTGCTCACAGCAGCTCTTCCTTCCTTAATGTAAGTCTCAAAACTCCTTCCTAAACCATCTCTTACAGGAATATTCCTCAGAGAAGCAATTGGAGGTTGGGCAGTAAACATGGGGGCTGGATATCGCCCTCAGCACTTTGCATGCTAATATTATTTAATCCTTACAGTAGCTCCCAGGAGTAGGATTCACAATCAGTGCCATTGTCGTATCATGCTGTGGGTGAGGGCACAGGTCCAAGGAGATCAAATCAGTTCTGCTGAGTCACCCACAAACCTGATTTCTGAACGCAAACTTCCCCAAACTATCTTGCTCCCTTCAAATCTTGTTCCTACATAACAGACAGACTGCTGTTTCTGCGATTCCAGGCTTGCCAGTCCCTTTATATAGAATTCTCCTTTCTACTTTACTAACAAAATTAATCATTTCTGACATTTCTTCAAGCTTGTGAAGTCTAATCTGAATCAGGCACATCTTCCTCAGTGATCTTAAATTCCATCTTGCTGGCCTGGGCTCTGCACTATACCTTTTTAATAATGCACACTTTTCTCCTATTGAGATAACAACTTTTTAATGAGTGAAGAACTATTTGTGGTCCATGGTTTCACATTAGTCTGCCCATGCTCAAGAGGAGAAGAACACAATGGTGATGGGATGAACAGAGAATGAAACATCAGTGGTGACCATGAACTGGCTGTGGTGGGCCATTGTGCTATTTCTCATCACTCTGTTATTCTTCCTTGGATTTCCTTATAATGGAAAATCAGTCATACTGACCTATGCCATCAATCCCTCTAAAAGTTCAAAAGAAAAATGGCAAATCATTGGATTTTCTTTGAGAAACAAGATCATCTAAAGCATTGGCTCTCAACAGAGTATGTGTTCCCACTGTTTAAGACTAAAAATACAATAAAATAAGCTAAACAGGACCTATATACAAAATGAAGCTTCTTATATGAAGCTTTATATGCTAGCATCGAACAAGGAAACATTATTTTGACTTTGACATGTCATGTTATATTATTTACCATAGAAAATTCTTGACTTATTTTTGAAAGTCCACTATATTTTTGAAATGATTTTTTAAATTTATTTTTATTTTTATTTTTTTGGTTTTTCGAGACAGGGTTTCTCTGTGTAGCTTTGCGCCTTTCCTGGATCTCACTCTGTAGACGAGGCTGACCTCGAACTCACAAAGATCCGCCTGCCTCTGCCTCCCGAGTGCTGGGATTAAAGGCATGTGCCACCACCACCTGGCTTGAAATGATTTTTAAACTTATTTAGCAATTTCAAAAAGCACAAAACATTTCTGTATGTCCTTGATACATATTCTTCTTAAACTCGCATCTTATGTAACCACGGAACATTTCCCAAATCCAGAAGTTAGCCTTAGTTGTGTTCCCTTAATTACAGTGAAGGGATTATTTGGAATTGCCACACTTTTGCACAAAGGCCTCTTCCTTGTTCTAGAATTCCATCCCGGACACAGCACTATCTCCATGGCCATGTCTTCTGTCCTCCTCACAGCTGTGTCGATTACTCCAATTTTCCCTGTTTTATTGATGCTGATGGCCTTGAAGACAACCCCTTGGGTAGTTTTCTAATTTCCTCTTAATTTCGGGATTGTCTGATGTTTCTCATGGCAATGCCGATGTTTTGAAAGTTTTTGGCAGAATGTTATACCATTTTTACCACACTTGGAGGAATATGAAACCAACATGCCTTACCATAGATGGTATAAACTGCTGTCACCTGGGTAAGCTGATGTCAGCTAGGTCCCTTCACCGTGAGGTTACATTAAGTGCCAGTTACTAACTCCAGCTGTCACTTGGAATAGATCGATTTAGCTCTGTGTCTTTGAAGGTGGGGACAGCATAGAATTTGTAGACACTTGTGAAGATTGCTGTAATAATTTAAAAATATGTCTGAGTGGTGTTTCTTTTAGGTCATGCAAATATGGCTTTTCCTTAGAGTTTTTGCTCTGATTTTTGCACCCACCAGCCGAGCAGGTCTTGCCTGTAGCAACAGCTGGAGTATCCTCCTGGGGACTTTCTGCTTCTTGTTTGGTTATTTCTGTTTCTCCACACTTCTGAGAAAAAAGAAGGCCATCTCTTCCATTTATTTATTTAGTTATAGACTTGTAGCTTTTCTATTCTTCCAGTGTTTTTGAAACTGGGTCTAACTATGAACATGAACTCTTAGGTCAATCCTTAGGGGATAAATCAGTATCAGTCTATTTATTTTAATGCTCAAAGCATTCATCCTTCTGGCACTGGCAGGGTGTGTGTGACCCTTCAGAAGTATTCTCTACTCTTCATACATATTTTCTTACCCACATTCATATCCCCCCTTTCTCCTTTTCTTATATCATACAATGCTGGGGCCAGACCTTAGCATTAAGTTTCCTCCTTTGTTACTAATATACACAGTTCCCTCTCATTTAAGGAGAAATATGTTTCAAGACCTTCAGTCAAGTTTGAAAGCACAGATAGTAAGCTACCCCTAATATATTGTGTTCTCCTACACATACACATCTATGCAAAAGTTTAATTTAGAAACTAGGTACAATGAGAGACAAATTATAGAAACTAGTAATGAAATAGAACAATTATTAATACTATAATAATACAACTTGTATAAATTATATAATAATACAATTGTATAAATGGTGTCACTCAAAGTATCTTACTACATTTTACCTTTTCAGTTAAAGGAAGCACTTTACAGATCATCTTGGATGTCTGAATTGACAACATCGTTACTTGGGCTTTGAGCCTGTGATTAAATACGTAAGGTTTACTTGAACACAGGCACTGCAATTCCTTAACTCTATATGGCCTGTGTGAAGACTGAATTGGCTGCTAAATGATTGATGAGTGGGTGATGTACGCAGACTGGGCACACTGGACTAGCGGGTGACCTGTGTCTGCAGTGTAAGGGGGGCAGGATAGAGTGGGATGGCCAGAGACTTTACCACATTACTTAGAGCATCAAGTACTTTAGAACTTATAAGTTGTTAATTTTAGAATTTTTCATTTAATACTTTTGGTGTGCAGTTGACTTCAAATAACTCAAATTAAGGGAAGAGAAATTACTGAAAGAGGACTATTGTATTATTGCTATTAAGTTTTCTTGTTCTCAGGAGAACTATGGCACGCATGTGTGTAATAAACCTCATGCATATGTGTCTATATTTAGTTTTGTTTATGTTTACTTACATGTGTGCATGTACCTTGTAGAACTGTAGAACCATATACATGTATATATCCATTTATCTACCTATCATCTGTCTGTCTATCTATCTATCTATCTATCTATCATCTATCTATCTATCATCTATCTATCTATCTATCTATCTATCTATCTATCTATCTATATATCTATCTTTCATATTACTGTTCATCTATCATCTATAATCTCTCTTAAAACAAACTGAGCTCATATCATTTCTCTACTCCAGTCTAGCTTCACATTCACTTTTTGAACTCTCCTCTTTGCTTATTTGTAACTTCTTTTTCTGTCTTCTTGATCTTCAGGAAGTCACCTGATTTGTTTCATCTTAGCATTCCTATAAAGTTGTATCAATGATGCTATAACGGACATAAACAAAGCCCATTAAATTTGACTGGGCCTGGACCCTAGCAGTGCTCTTTCCCTTTAAGTAATTCCTTTTCAGGTGTCAATCACACATTTCTAAATATTATTCCTCAGAGTGCTTGCTGTCCACAGCAGAGTGTTAAAAAGTTTTCCATCCTTTGATAAAAGAGTTTATTAGATTCACTCTGAAAATTTACATTAATCAACATATTTTATGCAAAACAGAATGAAAATAGGGCTAACACTGAACAAAACAATACGCATATTTCTCATTTCTGAGAAGCACTGTAAGAATTCTCTTATTAATATCAGAGTACACAATATTCATGCACGAGAAAGTCAGGGATCAGTTTGCCCTACTATGTTTAATAATGAGCAAGTTTAATCTAGAATATGAGGAAAGGTCAACAACGAAATCATCCATCCTCTGCTACAGGAAAGCTAAGTGACAGTAACGGGGAAATAAAAGACCGATTCTGTAGCTTCTGGTTCAGCCTTGGTTATCACGAATTATGACCTTTTGTCTCAGATCTGACCCAATGCTTGTCTATACCCTTCCCTCCTGATAGCCACTTCTCTCAACTAGGCTAGTTATATGGAAGCTTGCTGAGCTGGAATGCCAGTCGGACTGCCTGGTATAGTCACTGGATTAAAGCACAATACGTTTGATGTTCAAAGACATTGACATCTTCCTTCTGGAGAACAGTAAGGATGGAGGCATAGTAATCTTACCGTGTGTAACCTGGATATGACTAGAGATAAGATCTTACCCAGAGCATTAGCAACTGCTTGAGAATTAAGAAATATTCTGAGACTAGTCCTGGGAGTACCATATCTTCTAGTTCTCTCCTACCTTGGATGGTTCAGAGGAGTTCTCAGTGGCTACCATGAGAAATGCTAAATGGATGTGGGAAGCCAAAGGACTTCCATATAACCAGCCTTTTATTTTTACAGGAATCTACGAACTGATTTTTCTCTAAGCTCTTCTGTTGCTTGCCTCTGCTAAGAAGCATCTTTCCATGTTTACATTGAACTCCCAATGCTTGTCTATACCTTTCCCTCCTGATAGCCACTTCTCTCAACTACGATGGTCATTCAGGTGTGTGAAGTGAATGAGAGCCTGCTGGTCATTTCAGCAAGGTCAAGTCTGTGCCCTTTAGGTGTAGGTCATCCAAGAGACTAAGGCACTTAATTCTAAATTTTCCTGTCATAGGAGAGCAAGATAAAAATGACCTGATCAAAAATACACTGAGCCACTTGAGCATTCAAATAGTCATGAAATTCATTTCCAGGACTTTTAGAGTAAAAATCACAGGAAGGTAGTGAATTTTGAGAGCAAATTATGTAAATGGGAAGGAATGGATGCCTTTGCTGAATTTCGTGTTCATTTTCACCCACACTCAAATGGAAAGCAAGCTGTCTCATAGCATCTATTAATACAACCTAGGTTTTCATTAAGGAGAAAATTAAACATTGGCAAACTCATGCTGTTCTGAGAAACTGCTGCTCACACAGAACTCAGTCACAGCAGCTCCTATGCCAGAGCTTGGCATGCAAACCAGGGACATCCATGGTCCAGCTTTTCATCCAAAATTGGCTGTCAAACCCTCCCTGATGATGATGATTATCTTGTTGTCTGCATTGGGTGCTGAGGTTTGAGAGAGTGGAGAGGTGTTAGCATATACCCAGTAATGAATAGGAGAGATGTTAAAGGTATTTATTTTTTCAAAAGTCTCGTACAGTGTAAACCACAGCAAAAGAGAATAGACATTGGGCATAAAGGATAGAGCTGGAACCAGTGAGTACAGCTAAATCCAGCTTCTAACTCCTTCCCAGAGGACAATATCAGATCTCCCAAGACCTTGTGAGAGTATGGATCTAAATTCCTATGGGACCAGAAAGATAGCATAGATACCAGTTCAGAAGGAAGAAACAGTCATACTAGACAATACACAGGAGGTAAGACCGACATCATCAAATTGAAAATGTCACATCACATATATAGATACAGGCTGAGAAAATTAGGGATACTCAGGTAGTAAAGTCTATGTGAATATTTCAAAATCCTAGCAACTTCAAAGTGTGAAATGTTCCTGGCTTCATGCGTTTTCACAAGGGATATTCAGTCTGTATTCAAATTAGACTCCAGAGTGGTAAAGTTATTTGCATATTCTTGTCTCCATTGAGCCTGATGCAGCATTTTGTTTATAGCAAGGACTCAAATATTTGATGAATAAATGAACAATCAGAAACTAGGAAGGCTTTGGGAAAAATGGGAATATATTTGAACTATTCGGAAGAAAGAAGCAGATGGCGTGCGTGAAGTTTGAGTCCACAGAGGCAATCCCATCTCACCGATATGCATACTTAGTACTTAGGTCTGTCCAGGATAAAACTCATTCTAATGCCTCAGAACAGGTAACACAGCCATGGATGTGTGTGCTTATGATTAAACAGCTCTCAGACACTTCATAAGACTAAAAAACAATTGTCATGATTTTGTCCTCAGAACCAGGACAATCTATTTTCCTATTGTCTATGACAGGAGCTGGAAAACAAAAGAATGCTGTTAGATTTCACTTTATTACTGCCCTTGTTGTGTTCAGTGGTTGAGGGCAGAAAGCTCTTAGATATGTTCTGCTCTTGATTAAAGGGAGGAAAAGGAAAGAACATCTTTGGGGATCAGGAAGGAACACCGCTGGGCAGAGTTGAAGAATAATGTCCCCCAGTTTGGACAAATTTTTACTTCACTCTTTACAAAACAAACAAACAACAACAGAACCATAATAAACAAAACAAAACACTGAGATAATCTTGACTGAATAATCTTTCAGAATATTGTGAAAATCTGTATTAAATGTCATTTTTGAGGGGTGGGGAAATGGCTAAGTTAGAAAATTGCCTTCTACACAAGCAAGAAGGTCTGAGTTTAGATTTCCAGAACCCATGGAAAAAACTGGGAGTGGCAGCATACTCCTACCCCCAGATGTGGAGGGTGTGTGCACGCATACTCCTAACCCCCAGATGTGGAGGGTGTGTGCACGCATACTCCTATACCCCCAGATGTGGAGGGTGTGCGCACGGAGATAGGGTGGCCTCCAAAGTCGATTGGCCAGCCAGCCTATCCAAGTTCAGTGAGAGACTCTGTCTGAAAAACTAAAGATAGAAAGCAACTGAGAAAAGACAACCAGCATCAATCTTGGGCCTTCACATGCACACACACAGAAACATCTACTCTAACAAGTAAAGCACACACACACACACACACACACACACACACACACATCATTTTGAACCAGCACAATTGAAGACTGACATGACCATCACTTTGCTATTATAAACTTGAAAACATAGTCTACAGTCTTAGGTGTAGAGTTCATTGTCAAGAGACTTGACTAACCAAGAACAGAGGTCCTGGAATGTCAGGGCATGAGACATAGGTAAGGATTACACATCATTATCATTTGAAGGTAATCTGGTTTCATCAAAAAACCATCTGAAATGGAATATTGGAACAATTTATAGGAATCTTCTTCCATGGAAATCTCACATTGATAAACTTTTAGGGATTGATTCAGGGCAAAGAAATGGCCCTAATGCTCACCACCCTGCTCTCAGCTGGTCTAGGCTTCTCTTGCTCCCAGTATTCAGCCATGGATCTTCCAAGTTTTTGAAAGTTTCATTTTCAAGTTGGAGAAGGAAGCTTTGAAAATGTTCACTTCCCAGGGATGAAGTTACAAAGTTCCCAAACCTGGGTAGTTTAGTGGTGCAGATATTTACTGTCTTCCATTTCAGAGGCTGAGAATTTGAGACCAAGATGTCCCCAGGGTAAGTTCTTTCTGGATGTTCTGGGGAGGGCCCATCTTGTGAGTTTCTCTAAGCTTTGAGTGACTTGGTCAATACTTGTTCCCTGTGGATGCTTGACTCCCAGATCTGTCTCCGTGTATGTCTGTGTCCCTTCTCTTCCTACAGGGACTCCAGTCAAGCTGTGTTTGAGTTCACTTTAGCAGTCTCATCATAACTTATTGATATTTACAAAGATGCTATTTCTAGTTAAATCACATCGTAGGCACTTAGGTAGGATTAGAATACATCCTAATACAATATATTCTGTAGAAGAACTTTCTGAGGCCACAACTGAACACATATCAGGAGGTGACAATTCTGACAGCTGTATCTCCTGCTTTGATGAGACTTCTTGAATATACACTTAAAAAATACCCTTTTTTTGTACAGACTTTGTATTTTCCCCTTCATTCCTTTATTCCTTTCTTCCCTCCCTCCTTTATTTCTTCCCCTTCCTTTCTTTATGTGGGGTATCATACATCTGCTGAGTGCTGGGATTACAGCCTTGTGCCTCAATGCATAGTTTTGACCTCTGTATTTCCAATTACCTTGCTGTTGATGATTGACACCTCCAAATTCCAAGTTTCTTCTGTTACTTTTTGGCTTGAATTTTGGTCTAAAGAGTTCACAGTCTTAATGATTTCTTTCAGCCAATTTTATTGCTGTTTATGGTTCAATATGTCAGAACTTATTAGAAAAATGTCTAACACTGGTGATGGTATTTTAAACATATCAGATTAAATGTAATATATAAGATTATTTTGGGAGATTATGTAAAGTTCTGGGCTATGATATGTAAACTGACAAAGAAGAGTCTCTTCAATCAAAAGACTGAGAATGGTCTCAAGTGGACTTTGGTAACATTAATAGCTTTGAGTAAAATATGGTGCCTCCAAACTCTTAGCTACTAATAATTTCTAGGTTCTTTAGAGTATTGTTCCTCTACCTCCGGGACAGCTGAATGCTTCCTAGAGCAGCAGGCATCTAGCTACCAGCCCCTCCTCCAGCCGTGTATGTTCCCAGTGTGTTGTACAAATATCGTTCTCGGAGCATAAACCAGTGAGGAAAGGTTGAGGGCCCTGTGTAAATATGCTAATGCTGTTCACATAATTAAGAACTCACCAACAACTAGGTGACCCTGTAGCATGAATCTTAGAAGGTCTTATTAATAAAATCAAACCTGAGCCAGGTATTGGGGAGAACGCTGAATGACCAGAGAAACAGAACAGGCCACAGCTACCTCACCTTGCCAATTCCTCAGCTGATCCTGTTTCTCCAGACTGGAAGCCTCTGAGTCCTCATCCAAATGGATCTCAGCTGAACTGCTTCTTGAAAGCCTGAAAGCTTAACCAGCCTGGTTCCTGGTCCTCACGCCTTAAATACCTTTCTTCTTTCTGCCATCACTTCCTGGGATTAAAGGCTCTTGTTACCATGCCTGGTTGTTTCCAGTGTGGCCTTGAACTCACAGAGATCCAGGCGGATTTCTGCCTCTGGAATGCTAGGATTAAAGGCGTGAGTGCCACCATTTTCTGGCCTCTATATCTAGTGGCTGTTCTGTTCTCTGACCCCAGATAAGTTTATTAGGGTGTACAATATTTTTGGGAACACAATATCACCACATGACCCACTCAGAAATGTAGAGTGTGAGGAAGATGAGATAGGGGAGCTGGCAATTCTGATTCACTTCCTCAGGTGTCATTCATGCCTCCTTTTCTGTAACCCAACTATACCATCCAAGTCCTGAGACTGCCATCATTAACCACCTTCTTATTACTGTGATGGTTGCTCATTTTAAATAAAAACACGAATTGTGGTAAACATACTTAAAAGAATTTACATCTTACCAGCTTTTAGCCTATAATTCAGTTGGTTCACACTGCTATCCCACAGACTTCTAGAACTTTCTCATTTTGCAAAGCTAGAACTTTGTCCCCATTGAACAACAGCCCCTTTATTCATCTCCAATTTTTGGCAAGCAACTTCATATTGTGTGTCTATGGACTTGATTGCATAGATGCTCATTTAACCCATGTAAGTGAAACAGCACAGTGTGTGACTTTTTTTTTTTATGACAGGTTGCTACATGAATTGTGATGACATCAGGGTATGTGTTGGAACCTCTAACTCTTTTAGGCTGCCCTCCTTCATGCCCTCTTTCTCCAACCTGTTTTATTACTTTCTCTGCCTTCAGATCCTGTCATACCCCATGCTTGTGATGAATGTCCCTGATTTCACCAGCCATGTCTCCTGTCTGCTGCCCAAACCCCTTATTCATCATCATTACTGACTCCAGTTTGATTACTTGTCAACTTTCCCACTATCTCATAAGCTATTTAAAGGTAGAGACAGCTTCCTGTTGACCATACACATGTACATGTGTATGTGTGTGTATCCCTGTTGCTAACAGTTTGAAGAGTTAATGTCTGCTCAACAACATCTCAATCATACCACCCTCTTCCACACCCACCCTCAACAGTGAAGGCTGGATCATGAGTCTGATATTACCTGGTTTTCTGTCTATATACCTGCAGGATGAGAATATGCTGATATCTAAATTTCCTACATATCTTAATCATCCCACTGTCTAGATGTTTCTCATCACTAATGAAAGAACTGGTCCTCTGTGATGGCAGAAGGATACTGGACTAGAGCCATACATTCTGTGTTGTCCCAACTTTGGTACTTAGAAGTAACATGAACTAGGTGAAAAGTTTATTTCTCTGAATGTATTTTTAATATTCAGGATGGAATTTGGTAGGTTGGTATGAAATGCCCTGCTCCAGGAATTTTCAGTAGGTAACATTTATTTTTGTCCCAGCAACACCACTCATTTTAAAATCACATTATCTTGGATTCACTCATGAGACAGAGACAAAATAGTGAGTATGGGAAGACCTTAATGCAGCTCTTAAGACGTAACCAGTGGTTAGCTAAATTGTGTCCAAAGCAACACTACTTGCTAGGACCCTGAATTTGGAATGTATGGGAGGCAACAGAGATATGAATTAAAGTTTCAAGGTATAAAAGCATACTACTTAGAATTCCAATAGGATGTGTGTGGGGGGAGAAGAAGAGGGGAGAGAGAGAGAGAGAGAGAGAGAGAGAGAGAGAGAGAGAGAGAGAGAGAGAGAGAGAGAGAGCGCTAGCTATTGGTTTATGGATTACAGAAGCAGAGAATTCCATAGTCTTCCCTGTGCAAGCTGTGGATACAAAGAAGCAATGTAGCTCCCACAGAGAGCTGATGGTGTAGGTTCCAGTCTTGTTATAAATCAGTTGTTTACCTTAAGTTATCTGGCAAAGAGTAAATTCAGCTTTCACTATCTTTTTGTTCTTTGAGGCCCTCAGAAGATTTAATGATGCTGCCCATCTTAGAGAAGATATGCTTTCTTAGGCTATGAATGAAAATTCTAAGTGTTATCAGAAATACTCCTACAGATCCACCCAGAACACTGCTTACTAACTATGTGGTCTTTTGCTAACCTAGGTAACATGATGCACAAATCAATCATTATGCAAGATAAGGCTAAATAAAAGTACTAATTTGTAACACACATCATAGAGTTTTTGTTGTTTGTGTGTTTTTTTTAATACCAGTCAAATGAATGCAAAGCAAGTGTGATCAGGGTACATTATATGAAATTCTCAAATACTCAACAAAAATATTTTGTTGGGAAAAAAAATCCCCGTGAACAAGAGTGAGAAACTATGTGTCCGCTTGTCTCTGTGCTGTGGACTCTGTCAAACTTTGAACCAGGATTTTATGAGATAGAATGTGGAGCTGAAGAGCATTTTTAAAAAAATTTCATAGCTTTGAATTTAATCTAAACAGACTACCTACTTCTGTTTCCCACGATTCTTTCCCTGAGGCTTCTCTGGATTTTTTTCTCATAGTTTAATGAATTTTATATTGCTTAAAAGAACATCCTTCATATCTCTCTTGCTCTGACTTTGTGTAAAATCATTAAAGCTGTAGGACTTCTTTGTAATTTTCAAAGTTTCCACTCCACCACAACCCCCTTTTATCCCTCTTATTACTACACCACTGAGCTTCAAGGTCACCCTCTTTTAACTGATGCCAGAGAACAGTTTGGCCAAGGTCTTTTACTTTATGTTTCTATGTAATCTGACTTGTTCTCTCTCTCTCTCTCTCTCTCTCTCTCTCTCTCTTTCTCTTTCTCCTTCTCTCTCTCTCTCTCTCTCTCTTTCTCTTACACACATACACAGACAGACAAATACATACTTGTCTTTTTCACAGATTTTACCATAATCACTTTTATACAACTTCATTTTAAAATTTCATGTGGAAAACTAATATACATATAATATAAAATTATGTAATTATATGAAGTAATTATAATTGTGATTAATTATTAATAATACCACATAGGAAATTTAAAAGTCTTATAAATAGATTCATTGAATGTCTGACTCACATTTGACATTTATATGACTTCAGCTTGAGTCAATATAGTTTAGATCTTTAGATTATAGGCTTTTGGTTATAAAATTACATCGGTTCCAATCTTAGCTTTAACATTTGTTGATTATTCAACCTTGTGTCCCTTTCCCTCATCTGTTCGATGGATATAATAAAATAATATCTGTACTAAATGGCTATTTTGAGCAGTAAGTGAAGTTATTTGGCATTTGGCAGTGAGTAGACAGTCAACAACTATTACCATATTAACAAGAATCTACAGACTGGTTATAAACAGTAAATAATTAAAATAAAATTTGAACTGAGTAAAGATTTAGGAATGTGTAATGCTTTCTGTAACTTGAAATGTTAGGAGAGTAAACTTTTAACATATCTTTTCTGTTCTACTCTTTATCTGGGGATAGCAGTAAAAATAGATGGTAAGAGCCAGATCTCTGTATATAGAAACCTAGTAAATACTTCATGGGGTAATTTTATTGGCAAGTCCAAGAAATCTGTCAGGGACTGGAGATTTTCAGGTACTCTCCCTGTGATTATAAACACATGTATGAAAGTGCGTGCTTGCATATGCATAACTATGTGCGTAGTATTTTCTGCAAATGATCCAACTTCAAAGGCTAAGATCACCGAAAAAGGGAAAACAATGAATATTTTAAAAATGATACAATTTTAAAAATATTATTTTTAATTTTAAGTATATGTATGTGTGAACCTTTGTGAGGTTGTGCACCATGAATTTTCAAGAGTCCTCAAGGAAGAGAAGAATGGGTTGAACCCCTTGGAGCTGGAGTTGCAGGTGCTTGTGAGCTGCTACATTGAACTTGAGTCCTCTGTAAGAGAAGCAACCTCTCTAGTCCCATCCAAAGGATATACAGTTTTCAAAACTAGTGAAAATACAAAATATTCTTGGGCAAAAAGGGAAGAAAGAGAACCAGGCACATTTTAATTTAGAATGATGCTTTTTGCTCCAGTGGATTTCAAATATGAAATTGAAGGGATTTGGGGTATGAAATTAATAGACAAATTAATTAAATATGTAGTTTCAGTCCAGTCATGAATAAATAATAGCCTAAAAGGACTACTGAAAATGGGATCACGACTTTATTTTCCTTGGAGTTTTCAGAGTTGAAAATGCCTTTAAATCTTCAAAGAAAATGCCCCAAATTGGGTAAGCACAATTAAATAATCAATCTGACATACAGAATTTCTAAAAACAAAAACAGATTAAAAAGTGAGGAAAGTAAGATAGTAAGTAGGTGTGTGTGTGTGTGTGTGTGTGTGTGTGTGTGTGTGTGTGTGTGTGTATGCATGAGCATGTATGTGTGCATATGTGTTGGGTATATGTGCACACGTGGGTGCATTCATATGAAGGCCAGAGGTCAATATCAGATGTTTTCCTCCTTTGTTCTCTACCTTATTTTCGATATAAGATCTCTAACTAAACCCCAAATTCACTAAGTTAGCTGGACTGGCTGGCCAGCCAGAATAATTATTTTTTCCCTGCCATGTTGGAATTACAGATGCACACCCACACATAGTCCTTTACATGAGTGCCTGGGATCTGACCTCATGGCTCACACTTGCACAAGAAGTAGTTTACCAACTGAGCCTTCTCCCGACTCATGATTTTTTAAATTGTTTGTTTTTCATTTTTGGTTAGATAAAATAAATGAAAAGCCCAAAGTGACTGGCTGTTGGATATACAAATGTTAAAAAGAAAATTAAATAGACTGTACAAATATGTACAAATTAAAACACTCAAAATAAAATCACTATAAAATTTAGGTTTGCGTTCATAGTTTCCAAAAATTTGCTACATATAATTTTTTATTGCCTTCTAGCAGAAACAGTATTTTGCAAATGTAGGCTGAATTACTTAGTATTTTACTTATTCAGTGGTAGCTTAATACCACACTAAATCTTTTAGTAGGATCAGTTAGAGAAAAATGAATGTTTTTCATTTTTATGTATTCTATTTTAATGGGAGTATATAAATTTATTCAAGATCTATGAGTGATAAATATGACACACAAGGAAATCCATGTATAAATGCCAGATTTGGAAAGCAGCAGATTTTTATTGGTCTTGTCAAATTATGCAGTTGATCAGTTTTGATGCTGAGCTCACATATAATATATTTTTTCTACAAAGGAGTCACATACAGCATTTCATATCACTAGCATAGAATAACACCCCAACTTTCACTTGAAGAACCCTCTCCCTAAGCCACAAAATGGAAAAAGCAAAATGAAATGACTCTGACCAGAGTCATTTGCCTTCATAGCTCAGAACACTATGGAGCTTTAGGCCTTCCTGGGTATGCTCAGAGCAGAGGTTTTGATGTCAAACATGTTTTTAAACCCATATGGATACCCTTGGTGAAATCATTGGCTTTGAAGATGAGAGTAATGCAATGTTAAATTTTAAAAGGACCATTCAAAGAAATTGAAAATGCAAACTTAATAGGTTATGTTGCTTTATATTTTGCAGAATAGACAAGTTTTAAAAATTCTGAATATGTAAGAGCCTTCACATTATCCCGAAGGCTTGCTTTAGAGTCTTGGGTCTTCTTGTTTACATTTTAACTTATTGTCTAATGTGTGAGTATTTCCAAGGAAATCTCCAAATCTCCAAATGTCTCCCATCCCCTTACTTCTTAATAAAGCTGAACACTCCAGCCAAGTGCAAACACTCCACCATAGAAGAGAACTATGGAGCTAGTTAGCTGGGTAGACTTGCACTTGTCTTCCCTGGATAACATAACTTTTATAAACTCTTTGGGCACCCATACTAGATACTCTTCTAGTGTCTAGCAGTCAGACAGTTGCCTTTTTAATACTTTGTGATGAAGACCAAGAGCACTGCACACACTTAGGCAATGCAGCAATGTGGCCCTGGGGAGTTAGTTTCCAAACAGCCTTCATTTAATAGAAAAATGATCTCAAAATCCAGTTTATTAAACTATGACCATCTTATTTTACTCAAAATAATATGAAACTAGCCTTAAGAAATGTGTAAAGTAATAGGAAAACACCCCCTGATATTAGATAGGAGATAAATTTAAAAAATACATCAGTTTATTAACTCACACTGCCTCATTAATTTTTTGCTTTGAAGGTCCGAACATCAACGTTAGTATAAATGCCCTTACTTCTTAACTCCCCCATGCCACTTACTTGTTTGAGCTTCTTTAGATCTTCATCAAGTTCTAAGTTGTCCAAAATAACAGCAACAAACAAACTCAGGAGGATCTATAAAACGGTTAAATAACAATGAAAACACCCACACTCTATAGGTATCAAAATTTCATATATAATAAAGAATAACTATCTAAAAGATATTTGATAAAGAATTTATCAGTTGAAAATTATAAATATGCACTATGAATCATTGCATAGACACTCTAAGGTGTTTGTCACAAACACAGGACAGGAAATACAAAAATCACATAAATAATAAAAATATTAATTTACTTCAGGAAGGAAATTTAATAAGGAAGTTGCAATTATTTTAATTTAAAAACATATCTGAAACTAACCTAAGAAAAATATCTGAACTAATGATTAAAAGCTTAATATGTAAAGGTGCTATAATGATGTAATCCTGGAAATGACATCTAAAGTTTTATAAGTAGCTAATAAAATTACAGAGAACTCAATGATCGGATTCACATTGACGTTAGAGATTTCCATGGTGGGAAGTAGTCTCAAAGGTGTCCCATAGTGTTGCTGTTAGCTGCAAATGATGTGTACTGTTGCCTCACACACTGAACAGGGAACCAGAAGGTCACAGAAAAGAGGCAACAAAAGGCAATGGCATTTTCCCTACTCTTTCTTGGATCAGTGGTTCAGGTGGAAGCCAGATGCCAAGATGTGAGGGAGGCACCATGAAAAATCCCTTCTGCTGATTAACTTAGACATCTTGCCTGCAGACAACAAGAAACCTTCCAACACTCTTGTGAGAGACTGTCTTGGAGGCAGATGCTCAAGTCTTCTAGGTGACCACAGCCCCAGACATCTTGATTGTAACCTAAGGAGACACTGAACCAGACCCAAGCAAGCCTGTTCCAGTTCCCAATTGAGAGACACTGTTCAAGACGATAAAGGTTTCTTTGTTAGTAAGTTCCCAGCGTGTGGATAATTTGTGATACAGCATTGGGTAACAACTACTCATGAGATTATTATGCAGAATTTAGTAGCTCACTCTGTTCTAGGTTTAATGAATGGAAAGCAGGGTGGGTGGTGAGGCTGTGATAGGAGATGATTGGCTTAGAACTGGTACCACCATGCTTCCTTACTGTAGCCTCATTTTTGAGGAGCCTAACAGAACTTGAACACAGTTCAGAGTGGTCCAGACCAGAGGCTTTTCCTGATGTCACCATGTCTGGCCCACCCATGTCTTTAGGACAGGCTCACTTGTGAGTCAGCATTGTTCTAAACTGGGCATCCCACAGTTTACTCCAAGCTTAGTTCCTTTCCTGTGATCTTGATGATGAAAAGCTATGTCTGAGAGGAATCAACATTTCACTGTATCCTCATGCCAAGATCTGAGATATCTCCTGAAACCTCCCAATAGTAAGAGATGCTTCACAGTTATGGCGGTAGGTACTTTAACAGGCCTTATTCTGTATCTTGATTCAGCTGGATTTCCTGTCTCCCCAGGAAACCTGTAAACACACATCTAAAAGGAAAAAAAAGTCCTTGATGTTGTTGTTGTTGTTGTTGGGGTCTATTCCTTTCATTTTCTTAAACAATTCCTTTAGAAAACAAATTCTGTTTTTAAAAAAATTTAAACAGAATTCTTTATTGATGCTTTGGAAATTTCACATCTTGCAATCCAATCCCGCTTACCTCTCAGTCCCTCTATATCCACCTCTAACCCTGAAGTATTCCCCCCCCCCAAATAATTAAAAACAAAATGAACAAACAAAAGTGCTGTGGGATGTTCTGTGTGGCAAATGTGTTGCTAATAAAACACTGATTGGCCAGTGGCTAGGCAGGAAGTATAGGCGGGATTAACAGAGAGAACAAAAAGAGCAGGAAGGTGGAAGGAGACGCTGCCAGACACAGCCAGCCGCCGCCAGGACAAGCAGCATGTAAAGATGCCGGTAAGCCACGAGCCATGTGGCAAGGTATAGCTTTATAGAAATGGATTAATTTAAGATATAAGGACAGTTAGCAAGAAGCCTGCCACGGCCATACAGTTTGAAAGCAATATAAGTCTCTGTGTTTACTTGGTTGGGTCTGAGCGGCTGTGGGACTGGCAGGTGAGAGAGATTTATCCTGACTGTGGGCCAGGCAGGAAAACTCTAGCAACACAAAAGCCCTCCTCACTCCTCTTATCTTTCAAACACCTCTTCATTCATCCTAGTGGCATTGGAAGCTATCAAAATGTACATTGCTATGAGTCCTTGGTCTGGTTCAAGGCCTCTGAATTCTGATACAGGATCATTACTAGGTTCTCATGGAAACTCCTCTTGGATATCCTTTTGTTACCCCAAGTCATGGAGATCCTGTGGTTATCCTTCTGCAGGACCAGCCCCTTCACTCACTCCAGCAGGGGCAGCTGTTAGGGTGGGCCAACCCAAGGTCCAGGATGTGGGTCTGGGTGGTAGTTGAGTTGGATGGTCCTGGCCACTGGGACCACCTCCCTCAGGCTAAGGGGAGAGTCATCCCAGGGCCATGCTGAGCCATTCCTGTCCCTCACTGTCCCCGGGGATAGCTGGCCCTGCTTGCTGCTGGACACTGCCACAGGGGAGCTGGTATTTCTCGCCCCCACACCCTATGAAAGAGCTAACCCTAGCACTGGGAGAGATGTCCTCACCCCTCACCACAAGTGTGGGAGAGCTGGCTCAGAAGGAATGGGCCTAGGAGAAAACATGTTCTAACCTGCACATTCTTCAAATTATCTTTGAGCTGTGTACACATAAAGTTACCTCAGACTCTTAATCCTTTATTACCCAGGAAAGGTTTTCCTGAGGACCTGAGAGCTGTATCTTTGAAATGTAAACAACCACCAAGGACCTCAGGCTTCTGTCCTGGTGGGAGAACTGGAATCTACATAGGAATCCTGTTCAAGCTATAAAATGGTTTGTCCTGGAGATTGTCTCTCTGGACATAGACAATCAGCACCACCTTGACAGCCACCGGGTAAAATCTAGATGAACTGTATTCACCAAACAGCACTGTTGAATTTTCTCGAACATTTCCTATTTCTATTCCTGGAGCATGTTTGTGGTGTTGTGGTATAGAGGGTGGCATTTCTTTCTGCCTTTGCTATGGCTACTAGGTCACCTGACATTCCCACCATGGCTTGGGTTCAGTGCTTCTTCAAGAATACAACTGTGTTTTGTTTTTTCTCTCTACCACCTTTATGGAGAGGTTGGCAGCTTAGCAGATTTTACTTTTAATTATTTCTCTAGCACTAGCCAGATGGAGGGCTATTGAAGGACAGTGAGGTTACTCTATTAGATTAATTTTGATAAACAGTTCAAGGGATTCCAGGAATGTATCAGGCACAGTCTAATTGGGACTTGGATTCAATATTGCTCTTACAGTGGAGTTTACAGTTGAATGGAGCAGGCACAGAGAGTACCTACATAGGCAAGAGCACTGTGGTTCAGGTGAGACCTGGGTTCAGAAACAGGTGCTGTCTTATTCTGGGTCAATCACTGCCCATGGAGGTTACTGTGCCGTTATTTGTAAGATGTTATGGCTATAACAGTAAGCTATTATTATTATTATTATTATTATTATTATTATTATTATAGCTACCATTTCCCTCTATTTAACTCTCTACCAAGAAATTAGATGAGTGATCTAGACTAAAAATATATAGATATGTGAAAATAAACTCTCTTGGTTTTTCTATAAGTAAATTTAATGAGATAATAGTGTCTTCATTTCTGTTGATGGCTGAAAATGTAGTATTGTTCTACCAATGCAACTCAATTCTTGGGGTCTGTTATGTTAGAATATACGCTTAATTTCTTCAGGAGTGGTCTAAGGTCAAACATAGGTGAATCACCCAGTGTCTGATCCATTATGAAATAGGTAAGGCATTCTTCATCTCCCATGAGGAGTATTGGTGGTGCTTTTTTGCAGAGGTGGGGGATCTGGGCTTTTGATCTGCCAATGTGGCCACCATCTCAGCTTCAGAAGCTTAGGTTGAGTTTTGATTCCCAGTGACATCTTCTGTGTGGCTTCTCAGAGGTGCTGAGGCAAAATACATACATTTGGTGCCTTCCACTTGAACATTTATTCTATCATCATCCTAGAGGCCAGGGGTCTAAAAGCTAGCTGTCAGCAGGAAGATAAGTTCTCCAGTACCTCTAGGAAAGAATTCTTCTTTGCCCCTTGCAGCTTCTGATGCCCCCAGGTAGTCAGTCACTGGCTTTTCTTAGAGCATAGTATCAATCTTCAACTCCATCTCATCATGACCTCTCTTTCTCCCCAAGTGTTATCCTCTTCAGTTTCCCATAAAAATATTTTTTAGTGAATTTGGGATCCATCCAGATAACTCAGGATGATTTTATTCAACATTATTAACTTAGTTATACCTGCAAAGTCTCCTTTTCCAAAAATTTGAGTGTGTTTGTTTTTATTTCTTATTTTTTAGGGAATATAATTCATATACTTCAAACCAGATCATCAGAGTATGAATTAGACGGTATAAAGTGCAGGTTGACAAGAAGTGATCATGGGACATACTGACTCTTAACTCTCAGGATAGTTTAGAAGTTCTGCCATTCCTGGAGAATCAACGTGGACTTGTTCTTTGAGGGTATCTCAGAAATTGTCTCTATGTAGACCTCCTAAGATTCTAACGCTGCCCATCTGCTGATGACCCATGTGTGACCCTTAACAATCTTTCCCCTTAAGTTCAGGCAAAATGTGCAGCTAGGTCTTGGCTAGGCAAACACGCTGATGCCAACACTGTTATCGCCTTTGGTTGGGTGTACAGCTTTCCAAGGTCCCAGAGAAAATCCTTTTTTCTCTAAAATAATTCAGGCTGAAATCTGTAACTGTAACAGAAGTGGAGTATGTGGCTGCACAAGGCTGAAGACTGACACCAGAGACTAACAGTTGGTTATTTACGTATCATAAATTTAGTGCTGTACCAGCTGAACATGTTGGTTTCTGAGAGCCTATTGGGATGGATGAGTCAAGGACATCTTAGTTAATGTGAGGCAATGATGAGGGCCCCAAGGATGCACTCAAAGTCACTGAGATACCAACCTGACTTTGACAGGAAAAGAAATATGAGAAAGCCATTCCTTGAGGCTGGAGAGCATATGGCTTACTCTGGAGGAGTTGAGTGGGTGAGTCCAGCCAGAACTCACCTTCCAAGGATGCTGGGGAAGAGTGAATAGAATCTGGGATGTGGCTGGCAATCCCATCAGTGCCACATGCTGAGGTTAGGGAATGCAAAAGGAGGTTATTAACACCACGAAGTGATGACCATAGTTTCTTCTGTATTGGGTTTTTCAAAAGCTCGGGGGATCTTGTTGTGAGTTGTTCCTGTGTTTAATGCATCTAATGCAGCTGCTTCAGACTGAAAGTATGAATGAAGTTTGAGAGACTAGATGAGTCTGGAGATTAGATACAGAATGTTCTTTTGTTTAAAAAATACATTATATTTCATATGTTATTTTTTAAAAACATTTTTATTTTATAATTAATTTAATTTTACATGTCAGCCACGGATTCTCTTGTCCTCCTTCCTCCCACCCCCCAGCCTTCCTCCCTAATCCACCTCCCATTCCCACCTCCTCCAAGGCAAGGTCTCTCCTGGGGATTCAGTCCGGCCTGGTAGATTCAGTTGAGGCAGGTCCAGTCCCTTCCTCCCTGCATCAAGGCTGAGCAGAGTGTCTCAGCATAGGCCCTAGGTTCAAAAAAGCCAGCTCACGCACTAAGGACAGGTCCTGTTCCCACTGCCTGGGGGCCTCCTAAACAGTTCAAGCTCATCAACTTCCATGGGGGATCCTCAGCTATTGGTTCACAGTTCATGTGTTTCCGCTAGTTTGACTATTTGTCTCTGTGCTTTTTCCAATCATGATCTCGATATCTTTTGCTCATATAATCCCTCCTCTCTCTTGCCGGTTGGACTCCTGGAGCTCCACCTGGGGTTTGGTTGTGGATCTCTGCATCTGCATCCACCAGTTACTGGATGAGGGTTCTATTATGACAGTTAGGGTGTTCAGCCATCCGATCACCAGAGTAGGTCAGCTCAGGCACTCTCTCGACCATTGCTAGTAGTCTATAGTGGAGGTATCTTTGTGAATTTCTGGGGACCTCTCTAGCACTCTGCTTCTTCTTATTCCCATGGATTTTTCATTTATCATGGTGTCTCTTTCCTTGTTCTCCCACTCTGTTCCTGATCCAGCTGGGACCTCCCACTCCCCTAAGTTCGCTTTCCCCCCGACCCTTGCCCTCCATTACCCACCCCCTCACAACCAGTTTGCTCATGTAGATCTCATCCATTTCTCTGTCACTGGGCAATCCCTGTTTCTTTCTTAGGGTCCTCTTTACTAGGTAGCCTCCCTGGAGTTGTGAGTTGCAGTCTGGTTATCCTTTGCTTTACATCTAGTATCCACTTATGAGTGGGTACATACCATGTTTGTCTTTCTGAGTCTGGGTTACTTCACTAAGGATGATTTTTTCTAGTTCCATCCATTTGCCTGCAAACCTCATGATGTCATTGTTTTTCTCTTCTGAGTAGTACTCCATTGTGTATATGTACCACATTTTATTTATCCATTCTTCAGTTGAAGGGCATCTAGGTTGTTTCCAGTTCTGGCTATTACAAATAATGCTGCTATAAACATAGTTGAGCATGTGTCCTTGTGGTATGATTGAGCATTCCTTGGGCATATGCCCAAGAGTGGTAGAGCTGGGTCTTGAGGGATGTTGATTCCCAATTTTCTAAGAAAGCGCCATATTGATTTCCAAAGTGGTTGTACAAGTTTGCATTCCCACCAACAGTGTAGGAGTGTTCCCCTTGCTCCACATCCTCTCCAACATAAGTTGTCTTCAATGTTTTTGATTTTAGCCACTCTGACAGGTATAAGATGGTATCTGAGTCGTTTTGATTTGCATTTCCCTGATGATTAAGGATGCTGAGCAATTCCTTAAATGTCTTTCAGCCATTTGAGCTTCTTCTGTTGAGAATTCTCTTTTTAGCTCTATAGCCCATTTTTTAATTGGACTGTTGGGTATTTCGATGTCTATTTTCTTGAGTTCTTTATATATTCTGGATATCAGCCCTCTGTCAGATGTGGGGTTGGTGAAGATCTTTTCCCATTCTGTAGGCTGTCGTTTTGTCTTATTGACC
>CABHPH010148362.1:0-79490 GCA_902168325.1 Peromyscus nudipes
AGAGAGAGAGAGAGAGAGAGAGACAGAGAGAGAGAAGATGGGAGAAGAGAGGAGAGGAGAGGAGAGGAGGGGACAGGAGAGGAGGGGAGAGCAGGGGAGGGGAGAGGAGAGGTTAGATAAACCCTCTTTCAAAGTCTTGCTGGTTCCCAGGCCCAGTCTTGACCCTTGCTTTTCATTTACCATCCACTTTACAGTGTCATCACAACGCACACGCCATGAGCATCCTCAGGTGGTTCATAGAACCCGGAGTTATAGGCTTTGTTTTTGCTACACTGAAGATAAACTCAGTGCTGTGTGCATGCTGTGATAGTGTGTTATCACCAAGCCCAACCTCAGCCCACAACCCCACAGTTTTACGTAGCCACTTTCTAGGTAGAGTATTCTCACTCATCCCCTCATAATGATGATCTCCATGATTCCATGGGATTGTTTTTGCAAGAGAAAGGAATGGAGGTTAGTCCGCACTCAATCCTTTGAAGTTATGATTAGGGGCTTTCCTATACATTCCAATTTTTTTTTGTCTCTGTGGCTGAGTTCCCTTCAAATCTATTAAGCTCTGGGAAGAATGAAATTTGCCTCGTTTAAAGGCTTTTCTTTCATGATCTTGAGACATGATCACAAAATAGTACCCTTTCTGTTCAGCAGTTTTGAACACACGAATGATTAGAATAACAGTAAGATAAAATGTCCTGTTCTAGGTTCTACGCTACTCATTGGCAAGCCAGAGGGCATTTAAAGCACAAAAAGTTGCATCAAACACTGATAGATGTTCTTGAAAACCAGATCGATGCTTAAATACATTCGCACCAGCAGAAACAAAAGCTTCTGGTAGAACTTAATGTGCTCATGCTTAGTGTAGATCTTTAGGAAGAGGAAAGACTGTGGACATGTTCCCAAGATATACTGCCTTCTCATGTGACACAGGACATTCAGGATGACTGGAAATATTGTTGGTTGTCAGAATTCAGTAGTCACTGTGTAGCTACTAGGCACTCTGAATGCTCAGGACGGTCCCACCGTAAGGAATCACCTGATAGAGTGTCAACAGAGCCAGTAATGAGAAATCCTCTTCCAGTTTATAGTTACTTGATCTAAGTGGCTTGAGAGATGGGTGAGAAGCTGACAGTGGCTTCATAGGGAGCACCTTTTCCCAGGCAAAACACGTTCTGGAAACAGTTTTTCAATCTCCCAGAACCTGTACCAGATTAAGCTCTCTCAAAGTCCTTGCCATACCCCTGTGTAACAAAATGCTTTGTAAAAATGCCATCCACTCTCATTCCAGTCGCTCTTTTAAGCACATTTCAAATTTGCAACATAAAGGGAAAGTAAGGGCAAAAGGAGTATTGGTATTTTTTTTTTCAGCCTCATGCTTTGCTTCCTCAAGATGTATTCAGTTTAATTTATTTCAGTGACACGCGGTGAGAGGCAAGCGACAGCGGAGCTATCCTGCCTTATACTGAGATGCTATTGTGGGACTGTCCCCTCCATCCCTTCCATCTGCATCGGTTCTTCCTTCAGGGTCCTGTGCTCCTTTTCTCAGATGGAAGGCTGATTTCCCCCTCCTCTCTTCTTTCCTCCCTCCCTCCCTCCCTCCCTCCCTCCCCCCCCCCCCCCCTTCTCTCCTCTCTCTCTCTCTCTCTCTCTCTCTCTCTCTCTCTCTCTCTCTCTCTCTCAATTTCTTTCTCATTTTCCTCCCCCTTCTCTCTTCTCTACTTTTCTGTTTCCTTCTTTTCTCCTACTTTTCTTCTTATGTAGGTTCCAGCTACGTAGCTCAGGCTGGCCTCAAACTCCCAATCCTCTGGTCTCATCACGCTGAGTGCTTTGATGACAGACAGATGTCACTGCACCTAGTCTGGAAGATTAATTTCTACAACTGTATCAGAATGCTAATCTCTGGTGAGGGAACGTACTTACGTTGGAGGAGGAGAACAAGGAAATGAACACTCATATGGGAGCATTACTCATCTATAGGGATATTTCAGTACATCATCCGTCTCCCAAGGATAGCCTGTAAGTGACTAAAGAGTTGAAACTTCCAGTACTTGAGGGTGACTTACAGGCATTTTTCATCAGTAAGAAGCATCATTGCCACAAACAGAATGATCCAGAAAGCAAAGGGCTTTCCATTTACTGAACAACACTGGAGTGCTTTTTTTAAATGATGTAGTTCTTAATTGATTCTTTGGGAACTTCACATCATGTACCCCATCTCACTCACCTCCCAGTCCCTCCACATCCACCCCTCACCCCTGCAGTATTCCCCTCAAAAGAACCATCTAAAATTAATTTAAAACAAAACAAACAAACAAAAACCACTTTGCTCCTCAGTCTTTCCAAAACCTCTTTATTCATCCTAGTAGCATTCAGGGCTGTGATTTTGTCCAATCAGCACCACCCACAAAATGTTCATTGCAATGAATCAATGGTCTGGCTCAAGGCATCTGCCACACCATCGTCACTGAACCCTCACCAAAACTGCTCTGGGATATCCTACTGTTGCCCTGAGTCATGGAGATCCTGTGGCTATCTTTCACAGGACCCCTCACTTCACTCGACTGGAGCACTTTTTTCTGCCTCTGATTGGTTGATAGTCTTCCTCACACAAAGATGTCTCTCAGTTTACCGGGGAGCAGTATTTCTCAAAGTAACTGCTTCCTAGCGCCCCTGGCTTTTGCTGGAGCATTCAATGTGAAGAAGATCCCATGAATGGGGTATGGCGTAGCTACATACTTCTTTCATGTTATTTTCAAGTTTAAATGAAATAATGCTAGAACATTTATTGCATCTGCTATGTAATAGTCATTGTAAATATAAATTAGTAAAGTCAACCATTTTTGATTAATAAAAGCAAAAATTCTCTAAATTGAATAACCAAAGAAGGTTGCAGTTATTTGAAGTCTGCATATTACTTACAAGTGTGATATGAAAGTGACTCACTGCCACCCCAGCGGAAGTAAGAACAGGAAAAATGTCCCTCCGTGTAGAGTGTAGATTAGAAATGGCTCATTGTTAAAACTCATGGGCAGAATAACCATGCTGCAGGCCAGCATGCCCTTGCTGTCTGGTGGTGTTTAGGAAGGAGGGTATCTATAAAACTATGAGTGAGAATGAACCTCCTCATTGCAATTCTCCTTCTTATCACTGGTGCAGACCCAGTTCCTCATTCCCTTCCAGCACATTCCAGCTTTCTTTGAATCTGTTCCCCTATGAAATGTCTAAGAGAGTACTTGTTAATAGGGGCATCCTAAATCTTTTAAGGGAGCAATACTATCTTGTAGCTACTGCGACATAGCTTTGTAATAGTCAGGATGAAACCTGGATTCTTTTAGCTTTAGGAATTAATACTTATTACTAATACTGTGTAGACAATAACATGGTTGAGAAAAAGACATAAAATGAGGAATTGCTGCCATAGAAACCACCGAAGAGTCTGCACTATCAGTGTAGTTCTTAGAGTTGTGTAAAAGAGATCAGCTTTAATACTTTGATATTAAAAATTAATATTCTCCTAAAGACCAATTCTATAGTGATGACTCAACTCCCCGAGATTATTTACCAGGGATAAAAGCCAAAGCCACCTCATTTCCTCAGCCCAGGGAGGATTCAATTAGCAGATTCACGTGGGGGCTCTGTTTGCGCTACAGCCTCCCTGTGAATTCAGGGACTGTGTGAGTGCATTGGTACAGAATATGCTTTTTAGCAGGGGTGATGCATTTCATGGATCTTACATTTCAAGACAGATTTATTTTTATGTGTGAATATTCAAAGGCAGGATCTTACATAAATTGTTATATAAGGTTAGATGTGAAAACACATGTACAGTAATGAACTTGTCACTTTTGTAATAGATGCAGATTTTAAAAACTATCATAGAAAATTTTTCATTTTTTAAATATCATTCCTTTCTTTTTAAACTTATTATTTTTTTATTGATCTACTTTTGAGCATTGCAATAAGAGGATGTATTTACACCATTTCCCTGTCTCTTTCTTCCCTCTGACTCCTCCTGTATCCCCCACCCTTGTTCTCCTCAAATTCATAGCCTCAAATTATTAGTTATTATAGCTACACACATATATATTTATAAACATAACCTGCTGATTCCATTAGGCTGCTCATATGTATACATGTTTAGGAAGGAAGGCCTAAGATGGCTAACATCACAGGGATGTGTCCCTGGAGAAGACCGATTCTCCATTTTTCAGCAGCCATTACTTGACTATAAGGGTGCAGATTCTAGACAGTGTTAATATTCAGTTATCATGCCTGTGTGTGTGTGTGTGTGTCAGAGAGAGAGAGAGAGAGAAAGAGAGAGATCTGTTGTGCTTTAAATATTTGGATTCTTAGCATAAATTTTTCTTATCTGAAAAGATAGTTTTACTAAAATTTAATTTCTCAAGAAAAAAGCCCATTATTTTCTGGAAGATTTATGCAATGTGCGTATGGATGGCTACTCAAATCAAACTATTTGATCAATTTTTCTGATTTCTTGTGATTTTTTTTTAAAGAAATGAAAGGAGTTGACCTTTCTTTTTAAATTCAGAAAAGGGATTCAGTAGTTGTTCAATTTTTTTTGTAAAACAGGAGGCAAAACATCCTAGAAACCAGGCCATATCTGAAGCAGCCAAACTGCATACTCCTTATTAGAATACACACCCTTGTATCTGAGAAGTCCACCTATTCTAAATATATCCTGCTGCCAAATGTGGCTAATTCTTCCTGGTTTTCTTCTGTGGGGAAAATAAACACTGCAACATATTTTTTCTTCTTCTTCTTCTTTTTTTTTTTTTTTGCTAAAAACAAATTATTAAGTTGTTCCTTTCGGCATCTTTTCTCTTGACTACATAACCTGAAGCCTCTCACCTTTCTAAATTAATAGGTTCTATTATTTGATTCTTGTTTCAGTCTAAAGACTTTCCCCTGCATCTGTTTTCTAAATGTATAGCAATAGAAAAGTCAGCATTCTCTAGTGCCAGGAGAAGCAAGAAAGCCAGGAGTGGTGAGTTGATTTGGGTTTTGCAAATCTTAGACTAGGAGATCTTCTGAGCTTCATTCTCCTCAAAGCTCTCCTTCCCAGGTGTCTTAGTTAGGGTTACTATTGCTATTATGAAACACCATGACCAAGAACAAGTTGAGGAGGAAAGGGTTTATTTGGCTTTTGCTTCCACATCATAGTCCATCATTGAAGGAAGTCAGGATTAGAACTCAAACAAGGCAGGAACCTAGGGTCAGGAGCTGATGCAGAGGCCATGGAGGAGTGCTGCTTACTGGCTTGCTCCGCACGGCTTGCTCAGCCTGCTTTCTTATAGTACCCATGGCCTGCTTTCTTATAGTCCATGGGTGGCACCACCCACAATGGGCTAGGGCTTCCCACATCAACCACGAATTAAGAAAATGCCCTACCTACAGTCTTGCCTACAGCCTAATCTTGTGGAAGCATCATCTCAGTTGGGGTTCCTGCCTTCAGATGACACTAGCTTGGGTCAAATTTACATAAGATTAGCCAACATACCATGTATATAAGTGCATGTCATCTAAGTCCCTGGCTTGAGCCTCGACTGTGAGGAAGCAGACAGTGGCTCTTCCAGGGCTCCTTACTCATAGCTGCGAAGCACTACCATTCCCAATTAATTTAGCATCACCAGAGCTTGTTCTGGCGAAGAAACTCATGTTTATTCTTTATTTCTTTATGGCTTGATGCTTCTTAGTGTAGCTCAAAGGATGGGTTTAAATTGGGGTGAGGAAGCCCAATGGGAGGCTGATATGTCAGCAGGTTGCTGTGGGATGTTCTGTATGTTAAATGTGTTGCTCTGATTGGTTAATCAATAAAACACTGATTGGCCAGTAGCCAGGCAGGAAGTATAGGCGGGACAAGGAGAGAGAGGAGAATTCTGGGTAGTAGAAGGCTGAGGCAAAGAGATGCTGCCAGCCGCCGCCATGAGAAGATGTTAAGATACCGGTAAGCCACGAGCCACGTGGCAACTTAGCGATGAATAGAAATGGGTTGATTTAAGATATAAGAACAGTTAGCAAGAAGCCCGCCACGGCCATACAGTTTATAAAAAATGTAAGTCTCTGTGTGTTCACTCGGTTGGGTGTGAGCAGCTGCGGGACTGGCGGGTGAGAGAGATTTGTCCTGACCTGTGGGGCAGGCAGGACTGGAGGAAACTTCAGCTACAGCAGGTGTCTGGTCTATCAATGCACAAAAGCATCACTGAAGAGGCTGTGTTCATCATTAAGGTCTTGCCTGGGTGCCCTCTACTGAACCTATAAAACCCACCCCTGACACATCCCTTCTAGGAACAACATAGGCTGAAAATCACCTTGCTTGCCTTTTCCTCACTGGTGACACAAGCCAATGGATCAACCCCAGCCTTTCTCTAGTGTCTCAATTACTTTATTTTTATCATATTCCTTGTGATTTTCTTGCCTGGCTTGGCCTGAGGCAGAATATTTGCCAAATGTCATCTGGATGTGCCAGGTTTTCCACTCCATGTTGATAAACCCAATTGTGAAAACCTCCTGGTCCCTGACCTTCAAATGCAAAGACTCCATTGATGGGTTCAGAGTACTCTCCCCTCATCTATCACACCTGGGCATCTACAAAACCAGAGTGGCAGAAATCATGCTCATTGTTCACCTTCTTTTCTACAGGGGAGCAGCCACAAGGTCCAAGGACGTTGTACTTTCTTAGCTTCTCTCCTGAAGCAGACCATAAGACCTTGTTTCCAGAGCTATTTTCTTCATACCAATGGGAAGAAGCATTTGTAGCTCTTCAACATGAATAGAAAATCAAACACCTCAGTTTGCTAAGGTCCTGTGGTGATGACTTTGGATCATACCCCTTCATCATCTGATCACATTTCTCCATGACTGTTGCTTCTCCATCAGGCAAAATTATGAAAACAGAAAAGTCTATGCATTTCTTTGTGTATTAATTTTCTCAAATGGGTTTCAAACCACAAAAATTTAGATAAATTTGTATGCTCAACTCTTATTATATGTTTAATTGCAGTGACATCAGCCATGAATCCAAGATAGGAGGACAATAAATTTGTTTCTCCTTATATCACTTAAGATATGGAAAAGTTTTCTGTGAGAACACACAGATATTATATAACTGTCAGTGGAGAAATTATGTCAACAAACTACCAAAAAATCCAGGAAAGACTAAGGATGAGTTTTTACTTTTTACTAGAATAGACTCTGTGTTCTGTGAGAAAACAATTCTTTCCACATATAAAATGCCAAATCCATTATCTTTTCTAATCATATAAAATGTGATTTCCTGTGGGTGCAAATATCATGTGTTATGACTCAAAGTCTCCAAGAGATCCTCCAGACACAGTGCAAACCCCTGGGGATTATCTGCAACGACATGGTATTAATGTCATTTTAAAGCCCTATAATGAATGACCTGTTGGCCTCAAATGTTTTCTTTAGGCCTTAATTTGAACAATTTATGTAGTTTTACAATGGATAGATTATGTGTTTTCTACGATTGACCAACGTCACCAATGCCACTGAGTAAAACCTTACCAAATCCTATGTGTGATGAGAAAACAGAAACTAGAAAGATATTGCTAGAAGTTCATATTGCAGCAAATGCCCAAAAGATTAGGTTTTTTTTGTACTTAAAGTAGTCTTAACACATCATGAATAATAAACACAGGAGCACATGCCATTGTGAAAAAGAATTTAACGAAGACATTTAAGTGGTAATATAGATTACAAATGTCACCAGAGGGGTCTCTTCTGGATTTTTAGGTTTTCTAATATTTTAAACGCAGCAAGGATATCTTTGGAGGACATTTTTATTGGTGCAATGGTTGTGAATATTCACCCCCTTTAGGTGTCTTGCACTCTGCTAGACTTTTAAAAACACACAATCTAATTAAACTGAGATTGGGATAATTATGAGAAATGATTGGGCTCAGAAGTTTGATAATATAGGCATTGTCACCAAGATCAAGTGTCCTTAGCCTAAATTTAAACTTATATCAGTATGATGACAATTCTTTGACATTTCACATTACAGGAGCCCAAACTCTCTCCCAGAAGTTCAGCAGAAGCAAAGCAGTAGCTGTTAGTCTTGGGAAATCAGAAACATCTATGAAACTAATCAGAAAGCATTCTGGATTATTAAGTGTTGGAAATCTTTCTTCATTAGTGGAAGTGTCTATAAATATCACAAACACACTTATTCCATTCATCATTACAAAAAGTGTTATAGATTAATGAACCTATTATGTTGTCTGCATTTGCTTCAATGAAATCTTGTCAGCCCTCATGACCCCACCAAGTAAGAGAGTAGAGATTTGAGATCCTGTCAACATGTGGGATGATAGTGCCATTGACTTTGGGATACTCTTTGGGATAGTTGTATGTCAACTTGACACAAGCTAAAGTCATCTGAGCAGAGGGAACCTCAACTGAGAAAATGCCTCCATAAGATCAGGTTGTAACTAGGCTGGAAGACATTTTTAAAAATTAAATTGATGAGGAAGGGCCCAGCCCATTGCAGGTGGGCCATCCATCACAGGGCTGGTGGTCCTCAGTTATATAAGGAAGCAAGCTGAGCAAGCGATGATGAGCAAGTCAGTAAGCAACACTTCTCCATAGCCTCTGCACCAGCTCCTGCATCTAGGTTCCTGCCATATTTGAGTTCCTGTGCTGACTTGCTTATCACGAACAGTGATAGGAAAGTGTAAGCAAAATAAACACTTTCCAACTTAATTTTTGGTCATGGGGTTTCGTCGCAGCCAGAGAAATCCTGTCTAAGCCAGGCACACTGTGCAGCAGCTCATCTATTCTGGGTACTCCGACATCTTTCTCTCTTGGTTGTTAGTAATTAGAACGTTTATATACTTGAAACTTGTAGGGAAGACTTAGGGAAGACATGTTCACTGCCAAATGGGAGAATTGGAAAAGGACTGTGCCAGCCTTCTTGGGCACAAAAACCAGCAGCAAAACTGCAAGCTCAGAGTAATAGATTTTTTTTTGTGTTGAAACTGCACAATATTTTTAAGGAAAGTGATAAAAACTGAACCATTTGCTTGACAATCAAAACTAGAACTTTTTCTTTGCTCCGGATTCAGTATTATCACAGAACTACACACGATGCTCTTAGTGTTGCAGAACTGCATTAGACCCTTAATCCTAATTCATTCCATTGGTGACAGGCATCATAGAGGCTCAATAAGCTCTTCTCCCTGAATCTCTGAAGTATCAAAATTGGTCTCTGCTGTCATATAACATCAATTTCTCTATCACTTCCTGTTTGCCAGACATTGTTGTAAGCATTGGTCTTATCCACAATGTGTTCAGGTTACTATAACATTTGTTCAGGTTACTATAACAAAGCACTAATGGCTGAGCAGTTTAAGAACAACAGAAATATATTTCTCACAGTTCTGAAGGCTGGAGGTCTGACCAGAGTCCTAGCATGGTGGGGTCCATGGGAACGGTCGACTGTGTTGTAGACTGCAGATTTCTGATTTCAGTCATGGTAAAACAGCGGTAGCTACATCCCTGACTTCTGCTAATGACCTTAAAGCATTAATGAAGCCTCCATTCAAAGGACCTAACTGTGTCCTAGAGGCCCCTCTTTCTAACACAACCGTGTTGTGAGTTAAGATAGAAATGTGAATTTGGGGTGGTAACAACCATTTTGCCTGTTGCACAGCTGTTTCTCCATTCTTGACTTTGTAACTAGGAAATTACTCTCAGAGCTTGAGTTTCATCTTGTCATTCCCCAGCTCTAAAAGACCTATATGCAAGCCCATATACTATAGACACCTGGTTTTTAACACAGCGGCCCCAACAAAACACATTGGGACAAAAAGATACCATCTTCAACCAATGTGGCTGTTAAATCAGATAACGACACAAAGAAAGACTTAATCCTTATTTCTCACCGTGCACAAAATTCAACTCCAAATGGATCAAAGACCTGAACCTCAGACTGTATACCCTGAACCTCGTAAAAGAGAAAGTAGGGAGTAGCCTACTTAGAGTCACAAGAAAGGACTTTCTAAACAGGACCCAGGTAGTGCAGGCATCATGACAAACAATACATAAATGGGACCTCATGAAACTGAAAAGGTTTTGTACTGCCAAGGACACACCATTCTGGCGAAGAGGGAGCAAACGGAATGGGGAAAACCTTTACCAGTTACACATTAGACAGGATTTAGAATCTAGAATATATAGTCATCTTACACTAGGTCTTATGCTAGTCAAAATGCCTAAAATTAAAAAAATGATGGTGCGTGCAAGGGGCATGAATGCAGGGAAGGGAAACACTTCTTCACTGCTGGTGGTGGTGCAAACTAAAGCAGCCACTCTGGAAATTAGTAAGAAGGTAACTCAACATGCTAGAAATAGATTTATCTCTTATCCAGCTAGACCATTCTTGGGCATATATCCAAAACACTACATTCTACTACATAGCTCCTTGGGCTGATCTGTTTATGACAGAAAAATGGAACTGGAACCAACCAAGATGTCCATCAATGGATGAATGGATAATAAAATGTGGCACATTCATGCAATGGGATAATCTCTGCAGGGAAATGGGGAGTTTTCTTTTTTTTTTTTTTTTTTTAGGATGTAGCTCTTGGTGGGTCTAACACACTCTAGTGTGTAGCCACACACCCAAGAGTATATAGGTAGCAATAATGGGACTCCATGGGTTTAAAAAAGTGGGAACACAAAGTAATGAATTGGGGGTAGATGTGGGAGAAGATGAAGGTGGGGATGAATATGCTAAAAAATAATGAAGGGAATTCTGAAAGACAATAAATTTTTTTGCTGTGTATAATATTTATTATTATTAGGAAAGCTACCTTTCACCAAGTGGAAGAACAGTGTAGCTATCTAACGCTGGAGCCTCCTTTTAGTCACTGGGCTATGCTATTAGTATTTAACAATAAAATATTTTAAAAATTACACGTTATCAGGTTTAAAATACTTTCTTAGTTGTTATCAGTGTATTCATTTAGAAGTTTTTTTATGCCTTTCTTTAGTTATCACTGCTTCAAATTTGGTCTTCTTAACTGAGGAAGACAAGGAACTCCCAAAGGGGGCTTGTGGAGGTCCTACTTGCTTATGTTTGGATATTGGTTTTCTCAGTCTTTGGCTTTGCATCAGGGTATTGCGATGCACATCCTGGACTCTCAGGCTGGAATGTCACAACTGTCACCTCCCCAAAGCCCCACCCTCGAAAGCAGACCACTATTTTATTTCATAAAATTGACCTCAGAGATTTCAAGTTTTTTTTTTCATCCAAAAAAGGTTCTGAGACCTAGTCTCTTTAACTGTTGCTTGCTTCCTCTGCCATTGCTGTTTTTTGGTTAATTTTATTTCTAAATCTGTGCTATTCCCACTCCATTTCTCTTCTCTGCCCCAAAGCTGTTTTCTTTAGAGGATGCTATCTGTTTTTGTCTATCTCCTACCACCTACAACTGTTCAATATTGTTACCTGTAACTTTTCCCTTATGCCTACATTTTTATTTCAAGAGATTTAGAATTCCAATATGCTTCTGTAGCTTACTTTTTGAAACTTATTTTTTTTATATTTTTGAAAATTTTGTACATGAGTGCTAGATTTACATCATTTCAACTCTTCCTTCACCCATCTCCTACTACTCCCACACTTACCGCTCTCTTGAATTTGTAGCCTGCTCTTCTATAGTTGTTATTTTATATAAATGTTATATATATGTGTGTGTGATATTATTTATGTATATTTATAATGTACATGTACATATACTGAACCCGTTTAGTGTTGCATGTATTTAGAGCTGAAGCCTGGTATTTGATAAACTATCAGGGGCTTGAGAAAATCAATTCTCCCTCTCTCTGGGTCTCTGTCAATTGCTCTTCATCTAGCTTGACTTTTTGTTTGAAAGCATCCCTATTGAAATAACATTTCAAATTTTAATATATATGAGAATTTAAACTATCACACAGATGGTCACAAAATAAGATCAGTTATGGGGTTTTTCTATTTTTATATATTAATTTTTAAAAGATGATCAACTTACATGCGTATGTTTCTAATTGTGGAGAATAGGCCTGGTTTGTGAAAATAGATGCATTTTTTCCTTGACTTCTAAAAAGGGATTGCTGAATATTGGCGTAAAGTACAGGTGGTGTGTTTAATTCAGCAGATATCTTTAATTTTAAAAAGGAAGCTGGAAATACTTGTAAGAATTTCTTCAAATCATTTGATTTTCTTTCTGACCACCAAATGAAATGACCTTGAATGTCTTCCCATATCAATTTACAGAGCTTTGCTTGTATAACACAGAATTATTTCCTCTAATCTGTGATTCTGGTCCTTCTGAGTTCTTGACTGTGGCTTGGTGGATCTAGTCCTACTCTAGGTCTCTTTAAGTTCCAAAAAGGATTCCTTAAATTTAGAAAGTCCATATGCTTAGCTTCTGTCAATAACTTTTGGGAGGCATAGTTTAAGTGGATATGGAAAACCTGCTGTGGATAAAATATATTCTTTCTTACATATTTTAATATTTTTGGGATCATAGAGATACAAACTGCAAATTCTTGATGGCAGAAATGTTGAACTAATGTTCTCACTTCACAGAGGCACTTGTGGAACAAACTGTCTTTGCCTGTTAGCACATTTCTATTAATATTGCTTGTTCAGATTTGGCTATGCAGCACTTTTACCTCCATCACATGGAAATACACGCAAATCTTGAATGGTGATGCACATAACCAGGCCATCAAACAATAGCATAGGAAGACTGGGAAGTTGGGATGGCAGAATTGAGAGAGTGCTGAGATGGAATCCAGGATTTGTGGAATCAAGTCTTGGCTTAACCTCTGGTCGCTTTGTAGATTCTAACCCATCTCTATGCAGCGCTATTTGTCTGTACAATTGAGGGTGGGATCAACGACTTCCTCCACAGAAAGATTCAAACTGCACTCAGGCCAATTGAGAACTAACTTTGTGGCAAAGAATTTTCAAGGTACGTGTCACTGGAAAAAAAAATTAATCAGATAGCAATTTAAGGGAACTGTTTAAAAATTAGCACTGTGGCAATGTTACTATGTTTAAAAGTGTCAAGAGTCATGATTGCTTGTCATGGTGCCTTGTGTGTACTAATCACAAGAAAAAAGGCCTACCTCTCCAGCGGGTAACAGCGTGGGAGGGGTTAGAGACAACTTACACAGAGAGGCCCTGATAAGTCTGTTTCTCTTAATGTCAATTTGGAACATCACATCTTTTAAGTGACCTCATTCTCATTAAAAACAAAAGCATGTAAAACTTTTAAGAAATTATATATATATATATATATATGAAAACCCACTACAGGATTGCTCAGAACCTCCAGTCAAACAGCTTGAAGATGACGTTGGTCACAAGTAAACCCATTTACCCTTGTTTATTCTAAAGAGGTGAACCACAATTCCTTAAGAAAGATAAACATATCAGAGGACCATGGAGGTGATCTAGAAAGAAGCACACAGAAAACTCATTGTACTTAGAGTTGAGAAACGCCGCTGTTAGTGGAAAAGCAAAGAGTCAATAAACGCAATGGGCTTAGTACCTAGATGGCTATGAAGGAAAAGTAACCTGAACCTGTTGTCTCACAGCGTTCTCAGAAATACAATGTATGTTGGAGCTAGGTGTAATAACCATCTCAAAAGTTCTAAGACACATGGGAAATCAATTTGAGGGTTGACATTTAGAAGCATACAAAAATAACACAGAGAAAGTAATAAAGCCCCAAATTTCTATATGACCCAAAGGAATATACTAAAATCTAAACACCATATCAATTTATTAGAAGAAAATCTAACAAGGTCAATAATAAGAACAGCCACAGATGACACACCTTCAAATACTTGAGAACTGAAAATAATACAAAGGAGTTAAAAAGATAGGGAGATGAAAGATAAATGTTTGATCTGACAAGTAATCAAAACAAATTAAGAAAAAATATAGTATTTCATTATTAAGACGGCTTAACTTAGGATAAATAAAAATTTCCTATGATGCAGAAAGTATCATGAACAGGAGAGATACAGCATGTCCTTCAGAGTTACAGTGTTTACTCAGTAGTCATACTATTATTAATCTAGCTTTAGGAAATGGTCTGCGAAAAGGAAACTCCTGTGCCTAGCATTCTTTGTGGGGAGTAGAGGAAGCCTGAGTGTACATGAAAGAAGCGTATAAAGTCCTGAGGGAATGTGTGGTGGTGGTGGTGTGAGCACAGCCATGTCAGATCTCCAATGTCTCTGACCCAAAGGAATTTGGTAAGGCCTTTCTGGCTTAATCTTGGGGGAAGATGGCAAAAATGAGTGTGAATGTTGACAGTGCATACACAAGCTATCAACCACAGCTTCCCTTTCCAGGCAACTACATTCTGAGACTGCTCCACTGTAGAGGCCTTCTATAGACATTAGCTAAGCCTGTCTCTGTTCAGCTATATACCATAACGCACCTCCTTATTCTCTGTGTACAATAAACCCACTTTCTTGGTTCAGTTGTATAAAATAAATATGTCAATGGTACGGCCCATTACAGAAAACATAGCCCACCTGATTCCATCTTTTCTGGACTTGTGTCTATGTGTCCATCTTTTCTTCATTCTACCATTACTCAGTTAGGTCAGTTCCCTAAAGCCATACACAGCACGGCATACAATAATCTGACATGTTATCAAGTAATGGAAAGGGTGGCTGGGTCCATATACAAATTGAAAGGTTATAGAATCATTAAAATAATTTTGAGAAGAATGTAGGCCATGTGGATAAAATGCTATGGCAAAAAGGGAAATAAAAATCTGAACAATAGATTATCGACTGATTAATGTCTCAGAAACATTTATGCATTTCCCTCATGGAAGTATGCAGACATGTCCCTGGTGTGCCTTTATTCATCAACAAGCAGAAAATGCACTGCACATAAAAATACTAAGTATCCAAGGAGAATGTTCATCCCTTGTGTTCTGCAGCATGGGTGGGATTCAGTTTTGGGTAATGTTGATGGAGTAAACATAGTCTTATTTAGGAATAAAAGGCATTTTTCTATTACATGATAGAAATATATTCTAGAAAGTTCCCTTTCTCTTTCCCTGAAATTCTAGGCTAAGGTAGCCATATCTTGGTCTCACCTGTCATACTTTCTCTACCATTAGCCTTTTCTGTTTCTGTCTCTGTCCTTTGTTCTGTCTCTACTGAGTGCTCAGTGACCTTGATTCACAAGCCTTAATTGTTTATTATGTGCTAGCATTTATTCTCATAGTTGACAATCAAAAGGAAAGCAATGGATACAAGTCATTTCCACTGACATTCTCATCTTTGTTGCATTCTCCTTATCACAATCCTCCAAATATCCCATGCTCTCTATAAGGAGATGTCTTCCTCTCTGCTGTGGTTAGAGTGGTAACCTAAGATGACTCTAACACTAGACTATATAGAAAACACTAGACTAAATAGAAAAAAAAATAGTAGGACCCAGGATTCCCTGTTAAGAGCATACCAGAAGGGACTACTTTCAGAATGTTCCTGCAATAGTTGAGCTTTAATTCAACGTGGAAGATGTGAAATGAGCCTAAGGTGTGAGTGTTTGACAGATGGTTCTGTAAACACCACATGGTAAAAGGAGCAAAGATGGTACATGAAGTTCCTGAGATTCTTGAAGCATCACATTTTCAAGGTAGGAGACATGCGGGAACACTGGGCTCACTAAATTTCAGTCATAATGTGTTATCCAATCTAATACACCAAGACCATTATTGAAAATTACAGTGCTATTAAAAATTAGACCAACACAAGTAAGTTAGACCAGCTTTTTGCCATATATTATACATTTGTTAAGAATGTAGACGTTGGATTTCTGACCCTCCCTGTGTGAATCTCTGCAGTTACAGCCTGGAATCTGCTTGCTAGACAGCCCTTCAGCTCTTTATGACTGGAGGTTTGAGAATCACCATTGTAAAGGGGTTTTAAGTCAAAACCTAAGGGTTTGATTGTAATTCTGATTAGTAATCTTCCTTCGTGATAGTGACTCTTCCCATTGCCGGGGCAGAACGCCTGACGGAGGGAACTTTGGTAGAGAGGGAATTATTCTAGCGCAGAGTGTCATGGCAGGGAGACATCACAGCTGGGGTTCTCCCGTGGGATGGAGGCCTGCGGCGTGAACTGTTACACTCCAGAGTGTCAGGAAGCAGAGACCGGGCGCTGGATCCAGGGACAGTTACAACCTTGTTCGGCTACATGCCAGCGCTCCTGCCTCTGCCAGCGAGGCTCCAAGTCCCAAAGGTTCCATAACCTTCCAAAACATCGTCACCAAGTGTTCAATAAGATAATCCTGTGGGGGAATGTTTCATGTTGAAGAACTATGATATCCTCCAAACATTTAATGGTGATAATCACCATCAAAGTAGCCTACAGGATGAGCAGTCACTAAGGTGTGATTAAGGTGCATTGTACAAAGTTGAAAATCTCTCTCTCTCTCTCTCTCTCTCTCTCTTTTTCTCTCCTTAGTTCCCCTCCCCTCTTTCTTTGATATTTATCTCTCTTTGATATTTCCAGTAATGTTCCATACTCAACCACTGATGCCTAATTTAGAGACTTGCTTTAAATACTGTTAAATAATTATGAAGGACTTGTTCTGAGGCATTTGTCAGGGCAAGTATGGGGCATTTCAATTACTCTGTTATTCTTTTACAAACTCTCGATGGGCACTTTATCATAGTTACAGGTAATCTCATTATAACTTAACAGCCTAGTTTGTAAGTGGTCTTTTAGAACTCAATCTACATCTATACTGGACTATTAAATTTGAATTTGGGGACATTATTTAATAAAAAAAAACAAATAGGTTCTTCTGTAATATCCAGGTCTCAAATTTTGAATTTGTCCCCAAATATCCAGTGTGATCTCATTGAATTTTCTAGTGTAAGTTTATTTTTTTATTTTTTATTTTTTTTTTGTTTTTCGAGACAGGGTTTCTCTGTGTAGCTTTGCACCTTTCCTGGAACTCACTTGGTAGTCCAGGCTGGCCTCGAACTCACAGAGATCCACCTCCCTCTGCCTCCCAAGTGCTGGGATTAAAGGCGTGCACCACCACCACCGCCCGGCGTAAGTGTATTTTTATTTTATTTTATTTTTTATTTTGAGACAGGGTCTCACTGTGTACCCCTGGCTGGCCTTGATCTCCCAGATATTCTCCTTATTGTGCCTCCTGAATGTTGGGATTAAAAGTGTGTGTCAGCATCTCCAGCCATCACTAAGTTTTACAGAGTGGATCTGAGCAGTTTTAAAATGTAGCACTTTCGACATTCTTTGAGAATTAATAATACTTTATTTTGGGTGTAAGATAAGAGCCTCACAAACTCCTCTTCTTTGAAAAGACTAACGGTTGCACTGTACAGAACTAAACATTAAATAAGTGCATTAAATATATTATGGGTAGGTTGTAAAAATATCATCAGTGGTTGAATAACATGTAGATTGCGTTCATTATACAGTGCATGGTGATGAATAATTCAAAGTTTTAGTAATATTTCGTCTAACCCTGGTGCTTCTCAATTTTGTATCCTCTTAAAGAATCCATGTAGGGTTGATGCCATTGCTCAGAGGTAGAGCGTTTGTCTAGCAAGCACAATGCTCTGGGGTTGATCCCCAGGGCAGACCACTCTCACCATCATCACCATCATCACCATCATAATCATCATCATCATCATCACCATCATCATCATCACCATCATCATCACCACCACCACCACCACCACCACCATCATCATCATCACCATCATCATCATCAACATCACCAACAACAAGAACTACACGATTACCTACTGTGTTTTTCTTCTTAAAATGTTCTGTTGAAAATTCTTTTGTTCTCGCTGGCATTCTGAACTGTCCATCAGATGTGTGAACAGCAGCTGTACCATTTCACTGTCCAGCTCCATTTAAAGCACCAGTCTACGTGGTGGTGCTCAAGTGTGATGAAAATTTAAATTAGTTGTGGAGCTTTGTGTAAATGAAGCTGCTATTGGGCCAGAATTTATGACACCGAGACACGTGTGTGTGTGTGTGTGTGTGTGTGTGTGTGTGTGTGTGTGCGCGCGTGTGTTCTTTTCAGCATCCCCAGGCAACAAACAATGGTTTACTAGTCCTCTTCATTGAGAAGAAACTGTGAGCTATCAAGATGGCTCAGTGGTAAAGGCATTTCCCATCAAGGTTCACAACCCGAATATCATCCACTGGACCCACAATTTAGAAGGATTCCCACTACTTCCTCTGATCACAGGTATGTTATGGCACAAGTATGTGCATACACAAAAATATTTTATTTAAAAAAAGAAAACCACAGCTAGTTTTGTATTCTATCATTTTAGAGTATGGATTTTATTTTCTGGGGAAGATGTAATGCAAATCCATGTCTGAATACATCATAAATATATGACAATGTAATTTATTCTCACTGATATCAATTGATTCTCTAAAATATGGGATTTATCCTACAGGATTAAAACTATCACATTTGATAATCAAAATAAGACAACCAAGGAAAGTGACCCCATTTACATCTTTTTTTATTCTCTAAGAGAAGAATCTGTAGAAGCAATATCCTTTTTTTACAATTTCCTTATGCTAGTTTTTCACTTAATCAAATAATCCTAACAGTCTCCATGGGGAATTACAAACATAATCAACCGTATCCCAGAAGAACTGTCAACAAAGACAAAAGCTGGAGGCCAACTCGTTTTCATCACCTTTTAATATCTGATTTACAAAGTAATTTGTCCTGCAGCCTTTTTTTGCTTTCATAATAAAAACACAAGACACAACCTTTTGGGAAAACTCTACACATCATTTCCAACAAAGATGTTATGACCCTCTGTCAAAGCTCAAATGCCACTCAAGTTGCTGTACAAGAGGCAAATTCATACAGAGGTAACAGTGACAGCTGTCGGGTTGAATGCCCACTAAGAAATAGAGAAACATCCAGGCACCAGGGAATTTCGTAGTGATGGCTGTTTTCCAGGCTGCTTTTTTCTTCTGAAATAAGGTCTTACTGTGTAGCCTTAACTGGCCTGGAACTTGCTATGTAGACCAGGATGGCTTCCAAGTCAGAGATTTAGCTTGCCTCTGCCTTCCAAGTGCTAGAATTAAAGGTGTGCACCACCATGCCTGGCCCAGTTTACTTCTTTAAACGGTCCCCATGAGACAGGTAGAGTTAGTATAGTCTACTTCCTTGCAAGCATTGAAGGTAAAATTTTAAGTGTCAGAATAATTTCTCTGACTCACATGAGTCAAGTAGAGATGCAGATGTTAAAGGAACCCACGACATTTTTTTTTTGTAGAATGACTATTTCAGAAAGTTTTCAGTTATTCTGAGAGCTACCATGAAACTCTAAACAAAATTATTTTCAATTTAACTTATAAGACCAACAAACTCTTAAAATGTTTTTCAAAGCAAAAGTGGTTCACAATAATACTCAATAATCACATAAGATTGTATCAACGGAAAGTTCGAGAATCACTGCTTTAAGAGCTAGAGTCCAGGCAAAATCTGAGCACAGCCCATTTGTAGTTAAGAAATCTTGGTGGTTAGGGTTTTGGGATGGCTTGTGAAGGTGAAATCTCTCCAACAGAGTCTCAGTAGGAATGGACTTGGAGTAGTAGCAATATTTTTATTTAACTTCACTAATCACTATGCCTGGAGAATAGTCAATGCTTCATTAAATTGAGTAACTGATCCTGGATTGCCCACTTCACCTCAGTGAGCCTCTGTGAAATATCTGACTGGGTAGTAAGCAGGCAAGAATAGGACATACCTCGACAACCTGAGAATCCACTTGGTTTGGGTTATGCACATATCGCCATTTTAACAGTGCCCTTAGCACCTAGGACCCTCACCTATATTTGCTGTGTGTTATATACCCATACACCTCTCTCATAAGAAAATATCAGTCTACAACCCTCACCCACTGCACATTACACCACACTCTGAACGATGAAGTAAGTTTCTCTCCCCCCAACAACCACCAATTAAAGTTTCTATTCAAATACATTACTGAAAAAATATGGATATGGAAATGATCTAAACTGGTTTGGGGTATAGGTGCAGCAAGACAAACTATGTCCTCTGGGAGATCTTTTAAGGAGAATCTCCCATTTATTATTTTATACCTGTGTATAAAGGGGTGTACATATGATTGAACTCATATGCACTGTGGGAAAGGACATGTGCAGTAGAAAAAGATTATACAGTGCAAACCTGTGAATCAAGATATAGGATCATCTTTACTATGGTCTCTTCTATTATTATTATTTTTTTATTTTACAACACCATTCAGTTCCACATATCAGCCACAGATTCCCTTGTTCTCCCCACACCCCCCCCCCCCCGTTCCCACCTCCTTCAGGGCAAAGCCTCCCCCGAGGACCGAGACCAACCTGACAGACTCAGTCCAGGCAGGGCCAGTCCCCTCCTCCCAGGTCGAGCCAAGCGACCCTGCATAAGCCCCAGGCTTCAAACAGCCAACCCATGCAATGAGCACAGGACTCGGTCCCATTGCCTGGATGCTTCCCAAACAGATCAAGCCAACCAACTGTCTCACCCATTCAGAGGGCCTGATCCAGTTGGGGGCCCCTCAGCCATTGGTTCATAGTTCATGTGTTTCCATTCGGTTGGCTATTTGTCCCTGTGCTTTATCCAACCTTGGTCTCAACAATTCTCACTCATATAAACCCTCCTCCTTCTCGAAAATTGGACTCCTGGAGCTCCGCCCGGGACCTAGCCGTGGATCTCTGCTTCCAGATCCCTCAGTCATTGGATGGGGCTTCCAGCACGACAACCAGGGTGTTTGGCCATCCCATCACCAGAGTGGGTCAGTTCCGGCTGTCTCTCGACCATTCCCAGTAGTCTATTGTGGGGGCATCTTTGTGGATTTCTGTGGGCCTCTCTAGCACTTTGCTTCTTCCTATTCTCATGTGGTCTTTGTTTATCATGGTCTCCTATTCCTTGTTCTCCCTCTCTGTTCTTGATCCAGCTGGGGTCTCCCGCTCCCCCAAGTTCTCCTTCCCTCGACCCTAGCCCCTTCATTTCCCCTACCTATGACCAGGCTGTTTCTGAAAATCTCATCCATTTTTCCGTCATTGGGCGATCCCCGTATCTTTCTTGGGGTCCTGTTTTCCAGGTAGCCTCCCTGGTGATGTGAGTAGTCGTCCAGTCATCCTTGCTCTACATCTAGTATCCTCCTACACTAAACCTCATAAAGAGAAACCCTGAAAGTCCCCAGGATTCCTGGGGACTTTCTCACTCAGCGGGTTCACTGTCACTCCTGGTAACAAATCTGTTCTGTACTGTTGCTTTGCTTGTGAATAAAGTTTGTAATTTTTGTGCACCTCCCAATCCCAGTTCTCTGAATAAGACACCAGAACCTGCAAACACCTGGTCCAGACACTGACCACTGGCAACAGAAGCAAGAATAGTGTAGATAAATATGTAAAAGTCTATCATTATTACAGGAAGAAAAATGACCTCCAAACACATTCTTATAGCATAAGAGTGTAGACCAGAAAAAATTAACATACAGGAGATAGGATTATTCTTACAAGACACAGTCAATGTTTACTTAGAGAAGAAACAACTACAGCACTTAATTTAATTTAAAATTGGGCTTCTATGATGGAGAGGGTAAGTGCCAACATTTCCTATTAGGTTCTTTGCAAATAGTTCCAATTTCTTGATGGTTCTTACTGTCCTTCTACTGAACACAGCCAGGTTTCCTAGCCAGTCCCAGATATCCGCTAACTTGATGTACTATTCCTCCATTCCTCATTTTGATAGTTTTATTTTTACAAAGGAAGAGTCTAGATTTGTCATTTTTAAAGGCACAGCATGTTGATACATACACCTCAAATACAGCTGAGAGCATAGATGTCTCCAGGAATTTTATGTCCACTCTCCAACTTGTGCCCCAGAGGCTTCACTGCTCCCTAATTTTCCTAGCATTAAAAAGACTCATATCAATGAGCCCTGTTTAACTGTTCTGTTTGCAGTGTGCTGACAGGATTCCTTTATAATCTTCATTGTTCAACTTTGACTTATACAAGAATGGCTAATTTCCTTCAATACGGAAAGTTATGCTGTAGGTAAATGGAAATGTGTAGGTCAATGGTTGCCTTCTCCCCTGGGATAGACACATGTCTATTCTTCTCATTACAGCTTTGCAGAGGCTGCATTCACATGCTTCCACGTCATAAACACAATTATGACTGTGTTGTACAATATTAGTTAAAGATATGTAACATTTGTTTATGCTGTGGAACATTTAATGATGCAAAGATGTGTTGCATTTTTTATGTTGCATTTTTTTTAACTCTGTGAAGCTGTGTTACTTTGCCTTTCTAAAACATCTCATTGGTCAAATAAAGAGCTGGACAGCCAAAAGCCTTGCAGGAGAAAGGATAGGTGAGGCTGGTAGGCAGAGAGAATAAATTTGAAGAGAAATCTGGGAAGAAGAGATCAAGGAATGAGAAAAGGGGGAGAGGAGAATGCAAGGGACCAGCCACCCAGCTACATAACAAGCCATGGAGAAATAAGTATAGAAAGGTATACAGAAATAGTGAAAGAAAAAACCCAGAGGCAAAAGATAGACAGGATAATTTAAGATAATAAAAGCTGGCTAGTAAAAGCCAAGCTAAGGCTGAGAATTTATAAGTAAGAATAAGCCTCTGTGATTTATTTGGGAGCTCGGAGGTGTGCCCCCACCCCAAAAGAGCAAAGAACAAAGAGTGAAAGAGTAAAAAATGAAAATAAAAAACCCCAACTACATGACTGAAAATCAATTAAACTTTTTCTGGGCACTATACGTTATTCTTGCTTAAACAGAAAAACAAAACAAAACAAAAACAAAAAAACACAACCTGAGTTTTAATTTAGACTAGATGAAGTTGATAAAAACATATTTTCTTCTCTTTATGCTTTGTTTAAAATCTAGAAAAGCTACAATATAGGGTACACTGCAAGGTTTTCTAAAAGTAGATACTATACAAAGTGCAAATTATTATAAAAATTGCTATGGCCCGAGTGGAGTGCCAGTTTGCAAAGTTCTTTTGAATTGGGTAATCCTGGATTCATGTTGAATCACACCTGCTCCTCATCTCTACTGTGATTGGTAGAGGAAATCTTCCTCACACTGAATATTAGAGTTTCATTGTTCTGCTTACATTTTCCAAATCTACTCGAGAGTTACTTCTGCAGTTAGGTCAACAGTCTAGTTGCTGGCTATAGATGTTTGAGAGAGCGTCAGTTCATCCCAGCTGTGAGTTAACAGTGTTTCTCTTTCCAATGAGGGAAGAGGGAAGCCCTGTGTGTGTTGAAAGGATTTCATCTAAAGGCCATGGAATGGCCAAGTAGAGAAACTGAAAACTACCTGGCTGAGCTTAATTCACACTGGAGCTTGTAGACTGCTCAAAAGACAGAAACATCTCTGTTCTAGGCTTCCCACAAGCCTAACTTAGAGCAAGGTGAGCTTAAAGTAGGAAGGGCTGAGATTTATCTCAGTAAGCACAAGGTTCTAGATTCTGTCCCTGTCATGAAAAAAAAAAAAAGACAAAGGGAATGATTTTCAAGCATACAAAATGGGATGCTGCTGATGGAGGTGAGTTCCAACCTTTTAGAAGGATGTTGTTCTGTTATGGATGTTAGAGACCGCAAGACTGTGTTCTTCATATTGCTTTGCTCTTTGTGGTGGATTGCAAATGTCATTTTCTATTAGTCCTTGATAGTGTACATACAATATACTCTGATGAAATGTTATCGTAGACCCTGACATGAAGGTTAGGCTCAGCATGTGATGGGAAAGGTGAACTAGGTACACAATGAAAAATAATGCTTACTCTTTAAATTAGTGATAAGCTACAGCACACACGATGTTGTCAGAAAAATGATAATTACTACTGACCCAAGATATTAGAGCATCTGAAAATCTATTTGCAAATATCTGAACATCCAGTTATTTTCAGAAATAAAGATGAATGGACACCGATGGGCAGGAAGTTGAAAACGATCTTGCGTTATAGCAGGAATTACTGTCTTTTGTTTTAAAATTACACATTTAAAATGTTAGTTGGTTAATGTATTTCCTCATTAGGGTAAGGATTAAATGTGATGGTGGGGGTACATCTTCTGCAGGTGTGGGGGGGCTAAGCTCAATAGGTAAGTCACACAATTTCATTGTTGTTGAAGTATTCATTGCATAACCGTGGGTTACACAATTGTGCTGCAGGATTTAAGGGGAAGATAATTTTACATGTGTTTTTTTGTAAATCGTCTTAATTTGTTGCACTTTTAAAGCATCTTATCCTGGATTACAGTGATAACAGTCATCAGATAGAGAATCAGGAGCCTTGGGACACAGATTATTTGGACATGAAGGCTCCTGTACACAAATAACCTCACTCAAATTTTAACAGTTTTCTACAATATTGGATTTGACACTTTTGAATATGTTCATCCAACTGTTTATAGATATTGTAAAACTATTAGATAATCATATACCTTCTCAAGATTTTTATACCTCACTTCACCAGCAGCATTACTGAAATCAGTTTAATTCTAACAATACCCGGGTTACAGGTCTCAGAAATGTATCCAACAAGGGAATAAGGTAGGTCTGACGTGATTTGGTCTTGGTGAGTCCATATAGGATCTCATGGGTACTGGCTTTGCCTAGGACTCACATGTTCATCCATTAAGTAGTGCTCTTAGGAGTACTGCCTTTTCATCAAATGAATCTTGCTCTATCTTTAAATCTCCCAAAATAAAATAAATTTGCCTGACACTACTCACCCAATATCTTTTATATTCGCTAAAATCCTCCCCATACCATATACAATAGTTTATTAATATCATTAGGAGTCCCACAGCTACTAGAATTGAATTCATCCTCATTACTGGAATTCCCTTGGGAGAGCCACAGATTTTCTCTGGGAGGCCAGATGTTTCTTGTCAATCTTAATGTTTATCATTCTTTCCAGAGTGTTTTTATGTGATTTTTTTCCCCCTCAAATCTTGTCACTGGAATCCCCAGTTTACTTTTACACAAGATATGACAGCTTCTTTTTTGGGGATTTCTAAAATACAAAGCTGTTCACATCAAGAATGAGAACTAAACCAAGGCAGTTCCTATGCTGCTGTGTTTGAGAATGCCATCTTCTCAGATGGTACAAGTGATGTTACAGTTTCTGAACTCCAGGCAGAGCTACCCACAGAGGAAGCCACTGCCGTGCAGCTACAACCTCCTGGGTAATAGAGGTTTTTCTAATGACTTTTTCCAATGTAACCTAATAACTCCCAACATCCTCCAATACCACCAAAAGACCTTTGAAAGATAGGGAATTGCCATAGACACAAGTAATCCTACGGACATTCTCAGTTACTCAAAACAAGTTTTAGAGATCAATGTACATTATAATTCTGATAATCAACAATATGATTATTGCCCAGCTTAAAATAGCTGAGGAGATCACATCTAATGCTTGGTGTTTTTACTACAAAATAGAAACAAACAAAAAGAACACAAAGAAAGTGTGAGAGGCAAAGCATATGTATAATGCTTTGACTGTGGTGATTTTGAAAATGGGTATAGACATATACTCAAATTAACCAAAATGTATACATGTACATGTTAGTGTATCAGTGATACATCAAGAAGAGCTAGTCCTGGTCTACCAAGGCAGAGGGTGCAGTAATTGCTGGTGGACGGAAGTGGTTTGTCTCTTGGAAGGGTGGATACATTCTCAGTACAATGCTGGACAAATGTGACTACCTGGACCCTCCTTATTCGTGAATGTTTGTTTCTGTTTAGAATTTTCCCTGGACAAGTCAATAAGAACTCTTAGAGAATTTTTAGAATTAGTAATTATCTCTGAAGTATTCTTTGAGTATAAAGTGTCCACTTTATGTCACTGAATCCTGACGAACTGATTTTTATTACTGAAGTGACATAAATCTTAGAGTTCATGTAGAGTACTTGGTACATGTTAGATGTTTCATCAGTATCAGTTTGTTTTTCCTACTATGACCCGAGTCTTTTCTTAATGAAATCACTTTATTTTGTGCCCTCAATAGCTCAAGATGGGATGTAGGGGAGAAGCATAATAAAAGGTAAGTCTTGAGCATATCTCAGATGTTTGTAAAAGGCACTATACACATTTAAGTTAGACCATGGCTCTCTGCTTAGAGCCTTCTAGTAGTTTCCAAAGCTGCAAACTCCTATCTAACTTGATGTTCTGTAGGAATGACTGACAGTCACTTCATTTGTTCTGCCTCCTTCTCTTCTTGCCACTGTGACATCCTTGGTGTTTCTTGAGACACTAGGACCTGCCACAGCCCAGAGTCCTGGTCCTCCTTGTTGCATCTCCTAGAATCCTGTTCCTTCCATGCTCAGATGGCTCATTTCACCACCGCCTTTAAGTCTGAGTTCAAATATTCCTTTAGAAAGTCCTCTGCCTGTCACCTAGTCAACATAAACAGGAATTCTCCACGTCATTTATCACATTTTATTTTTCCATACTACTTACTATTTTCTAAAGTACTTTTTGCTTTTTCCTACTGCTCTATCACCAGTACTTACAAAAGGATACTTGAAAGTTGCATTTTTTCTTAATGCATATTAAATAAACAAACAGAGGGAAGAATATTAACTACCCAGGAATGTAATATGGCAGAAAAGGAAAACCTTCCTGTACTTAGTGATATGATAGTTACAACCAAGACTATCTGTAGTGGAGATTTGTTTCTGGACCCTCCAGAGAAAATTAAAGCTTACCTAATGTGGACTGAGATGCCTGGCTTTGGTAGATTCTGTCATCACATCCCAATTCTGAGACCAGAAACATGAATGGTTCATCATAGACTCCATCTGTTTCCCTAAGTTGCTGGGCTCAGCAGCAGTCGATTGCAAGCTAAACTTTGATCATGCCTATCATCAGCTGACACACACATCAATATGCACAAGTTCCATATTTAATTTCTTTTAAATTATAAAGTAAAACTTAGCCAAAACACTTCAGTGAATTTCTACTACTTTAATAAAGTCCTAAAAACTTCTAGTTTAGATTTATGCCATGTACTATTTTTTTTTTCAGTCTATAGATACCATTCAAGCTTGGCATGGTGGAACACATTGTTAATCTCAGGATGTGGATCTTTGTGAGTTCAAAGGTAGCCTGGTCTGCAGAATGAGTTTTAGGCCAGCCACAGCTATATAGTAAGATCATGACTCAAAACCTTATTATTTTCAATGCTTTATTGCATAAATTAGTGATTCATATGAAGGTGGTCTAAACATGAAGTGATCTTTACAAACTTAGGGAGCTGAAAAATTTTAACTATTAAATCTCGTGATTTCTTATTCTGAGTTGAACAAATGGTTTAACTGTTTTCACAAATGACTTATTTATTTATTTATTTACTTATTTATTTATGCTCAGGTTTATCTTCAACTCTTCTCTGTTTGTGGCTGTTATGCCATCTTAAAGATGATGAAACAGGGTCTGATAAGTGACCTCTATGTGGCAAGAGAAAAATGTAATAGTGACCATGAAGAACTGGGTCTGACCTAATGCTTTGAAATATAAATTATACCCTGTCTTGAAAAAAAAAGGAATTTTTAATGGTATCTTATTCTTCAAGACATAACATTATTGATAATCTGGAGGATTTTCTTGGACACAGCCAAAGGAAAGAAGGGAGGCATTCTTGAAAAAAGACCCTGTCACAGGCTGCAGGTTATATCCTGAATGTGACATGTTTCAATAATAATGCAGAAGCCTTTTGGTAAAAAGAAGTTAGATATCAACTGTATTAGATGTGTCAGAGTTTGTGTGTGTGTGTGTGTGTGTGTGTGTGTGTGTGTGTGTGTGTGCATACATGTACTGTAAAGGCCAGAAGAGGATACTGTTTGAACTTATCTCTCTTCACCTTATTCCCTGGAGTTGGGACCTGAACCTTACTGAACCTGGAGGTAGTGTGGCAGCCAGCAAGCTCCTGTGCTCTTGTCTCTAACCCTCAGAGCACCAGAGTTACAGGCACATATATTACTTGAAAGCTGGGGACTGATCTCAGGCCTTCATGTTGACAGATTATACCCACTGAGCCACCTCTCCAGCCCATGTAGCCAAGTTTTTTTTCCCTTGAGTTATATCTTCAACCATTTAGTTGATGTGGCAGATAATAAACATTGGTAAACTCACTACATATATTCTGACAAAGAAGACATTAGACTTGTCCTTAGGATATTGATCTCGTAACACACAGAGAGATGTAAAAATAGTAATCACTATGTAACACATAGCTGCACTTAATTTTGCTAACCTTGCTACTTGTACTTTATTCACCTCTGTCATGCTTCGGTGACATTTTGAGCCGTCATTCATTTCTTTTCGTCTGCCTTATTTTTGGTTCCAGGCATTTGCCTTCTTTGTTCTCTCTACTTCCTTATCTTTTCCAGCAGCCAGGAAGCCTATTCTCCTCTTCCTCTCCCACACTACCTGCTGCCTGATGAGCTGTAGCAAGAGACTCTCTCTGCGGATAGCAGTGGGAGCTTTCTTGGGCCCTCCAGCATCTGCCCATGCACAGAGCTCTCAATGACATTATCTTACTCTTACGTACCTATGTTATATTCTGATCATTCTTGCTTACAGAGTCAGCTCCTTTCTAAGTGTTAATTATCTTAGTCTCTCTCTCTCTCTCTCTCTCTCTCTCTCTCTCTCTCTCTCTCTCTGACTGTCTGTCTGTCTGTCTCACCCTCCCTCTACCTCTCTTCTCTCTTTTCTTAAAAGCTTTAAAAGTTTTGGTTTTGAATTTTCAAGAGGAGGCTACAGAATTCCACAATGGATGCTTCAAGGACCTTTTAATAGAGCCTGAGCTCAGCATGAAAGGTCTCTTACCTGAATTTTTCACATTATAACTTAACACTTTGTTTTACAAAGACAGTATGCCCAGGAAAAACACTTTGTTCATTTGAGCACGGAGGCATCATCACCTCTTGAGAGAAATGGTACCTTAAGAAAATGGACAAAAACTATCAAAAGAGAAATGGTCTCACTTAAGGTTTTGAGATGTACTGAGCTGAGGTGCTGTTCTTACTGTCCACAGTTCTCATTAGACCATGATGACTTGACATACCTAAGGGGTGGAGAAGGAAGATGGCTGGGATTAGGCCTACCACCATGGGTAATCTTCTAGAAAAAAGGTTTCTGATGGATCTTAGGCCTGTGATTAATTACAGATCAACAGCAGCATGAGTCATAGCTTGTTAGTCACACTGAAATTCTATCTAAATCCAGTGGAAAATAAAATGAGATATAGTTCTGTTTCCCACATAGAAACAATAAAGATTGCTTCTAAGGCTAAAGGAAAATAAGCTTCCACAGCAACATATGCACTGTTGTCAAGCCTTCCTTGATTCCATGGAAAAACATCTCATAGCCAACCTCCACCAACAGAAATGCAGGGAGAGGAGTCATCCCTGGAGCAGCTGCTGTGTGCTACAAAGACAGCAGCAATGTATAAAACTGAGCACCATGACCATAAACTCCTCAAATGTGAATTAAAGTACTGATTGTTAGAAGAACTGAAACCTGGAAGTAAGTTAAAGGCAAGTCAAACAAATGTAGCAAAAATTCTAAGCTTGTAACGTAATTTTCTTTGCTTTGCCCAATGTTGTTGCGTTGAGCTTTCCCTGAGCATGTTACCTACTCAGGGGTTCTTGAATTTCCTTCTGTTTCATTTGGGACGTTGTCTTTCTTTTTAAATATATATATATATATATGTATATGTATAGATGTGTACATATACACATTTAAAAGTACATATATTATTTCCAATGAATATATATTATATACTTATTATACATTATATATATGCTTATTAGATATCTAAAATCCATATTCAAAGATTAAAATAAACTCTTTAGTAGTGCTTACAAAGAACTACCACCTATAAAAACATTCAAACAATGAGAAACAGACAGGTGACCATAGTCCTTCGTAAAATCACATGTGGACACTGGCCAGTTAAAGACTTAGTTTGCTGTGGAAAATGTTATACGTTAAGAGATTATTCAGAGCATGTAAGCAAAGTAGGCTATATATGTGAACGCATTGTCATGGATTTTTCTTTTTAGTTATTTTCTTTTGTTCTCCTTTTTAAACGTTATACTATACCTACGTGTACATTTGCTTACATATACACATACATACTATAGCTAGGACCTGCATATAATGGAGGGATTTTAATGTACCTAATGTGCTTTTTTATGTCCTTAAGAAACTTTACCTAAGACTAGCTTGTCTAAGTTCAGCACTTTTATTATTGAATTAAAAAAAATTTGTACTGTAGATTGAATCCAGGATTTTGTTCATGATAAATATAAGCTCTAGCACTGAGCCATACCCTCAGCTCTCTAAGCCACTGAAATAGACCATTTCTTGGGTTGGAGAGATAGATCAGAAATTAAAAGACTTGTAGTGGACCCTGGTTTAATTGCCAGCACCCACTTGGCACGTCCAGTTCCCCAGGATCAGATAAACTCTTCTGGCTTCTGTGGCCTCTGAATATTCATGTGGTCAATATGCATATATAGAAGCAAACACTCATGTGTGCATATATTATACATATATAATTTCTTAGTTGATGCCTGCAACTTACTCTACCTTACTAACTTATACAAATGACTCTTAGAAGTACCCACACTCACTTTTAACTATGATGCTCTTGTATAACAAGATTAAAATCATGAGTTTAAACATATCCGTGATAATACTGGCACTTTAAAATTTAACTTGGAGTATTCTGGCTTTTGAAGTGCAAATTTATGATTTATAAAATTATTATTTAATAATAAATATAATATGTTTTTCTCCTGTTCATTTTTAAAAAGTCAAGTACATGGGAAGCTGCCAGAGAAATATGTCCACATCTATCTTTTAAAGTCAAACTATGCTTGCTCTAAGTTAAGAGACATTGTAGAATATGATGTTTTTTAGGCTGCACTTGCTCTGAGAGATTCTATTTTATAAGCAGCATTTTACTCTACTTTGAATGAAAATGCAGAAGGATAACTCTGTACTTTGATGACATATAAAGAGCACTCCCAAGTCGCAGACTGATAAAGAAGTTGTTCCTGTATAAAAAGAGTTGCTTCCCTATAAATTTATCAAAGTAAACTGGAAACGATGAACACATGAATGTATTAAAATCACACCAGGGAACGCAGTCCTGAGCAACTTATTCAACACACCAGAATGAGGAAAGAGTGTAACACCCTCACTGGGTCCCCAGTTATAGGCCACCTAACACTAATATGGTAACATCCACTGACCTGTCATATAACCATACCATGGGACCAACAGGAAGAGAACTCTTGAATGTCCCACAGGCTTCAGCTCAGCTTAACTTTTACCGTAGACATAGGTGACTTGGTTCCCACTGTTGACAGGCTACTCAAATTGTCATCTGCCCATGTGCATATAGACCTATCTGAACCTGGTTGCATCATTTGCCTCTGTAGCCTCCATGGTTAAAGTAGTGTTGTAGGTAAAATTATATTTAAAATGGTATAAAAGTCTGGAAAGAGATTTCCCTACTGATATTGGCTGAACCTTGCTTCTGCAGTCTAACTCAACGCCGAAGCTTGACTCAGCTCTGACCCTGCAGAGATTAACTCTGCAGTAGCAGGAACTACTCAGGTAGAATGCCAGCAGGGTTAGTTATCTTACTCCTGCATATAAATATAATATGCACACATCCACATTAGCTTCAGACTTCTGTAGCTCAGGCCTCCTTCAAACTGCTTGAACTCTGCTATGATATCTTTAATTCCTTGTAGCCATTCTGTAGCAAACAGAAGGCATACAGCATAAGCAGAGTAATGTATAATGTGTAATATGTGATGTGAGACTTAATATTAGTAGTCAAGATTTGACTGAAAGAATCCATTTTTTTGCCTCTGATGGGTAGCAAGGGAATTGAAACTATTTGGCAAATTGCTGCCAAAGAAACTTCCATACCATGGGATTATATTATTATTCAAAATGCTTTTGGCATTGTGGAAGGATACAAATCTGTTTATCTATGTTTCTAAAGGCATTCTCATAACACTATTATTTACTATTTCTATCAGAGATTACTCAAAAATATAAAAGTAAAGATTGACTTACAGATGGCCAACTAGAATGAGTATCTGTAGAGAACCTGTTTCCAGACTCTTACATAATTTTGAGTATAGTTTTACCCACAACACTACTCTAACTGTGACTGAAATTATAGTTGGTCACATTCTCTTTGGTTTGCTTTAGAACACATAAACATTTTTGAAGAAATGTTGTTTCAGGTTTATTAGACTGGCCCCCATATATTTAGCACATATTTAATAGGTTCTATTCCATGATAAAAATAAAAAAAAAACTACTTGAGCAAGAAGTAAAATGTATTTAAAATCATTTGTATTGGAGTTGAAGTCCATTACGTCCATTTCTTTCTTTTCTTGAGGTGGGCCTTGCTACCTAGTCCTGGTTGGTCCTCAGCTCTTAAGTATAATGGTCCTCCCACCTCAGCATCCTAAGAACCAAAGTTAAAGGTAAGTACCATTGAACCTCATTCGTTATCTCTACTTTGGTCGAAGAACAGAACAAGTGGTTTACTATTGGGGATTCTAAGGAAGAGCTCCTGGGCTGGTTCCCTATATCTATCAATTACCAACTGTGTGACCATGAGTAGTTACAAAAATTCTCCAAGGTTCACTTTTTTTAATCTTTAAGACTGCAATAAGAATTATTAAGATCTTCATATGACATTCCCAGGCATAATTCCCAAATGTAGCACAACTCATGAACTATTGTCTATCAGTATCATCACCATCACCACCACCAGCAGCAACAGCAGTAGCATCCAGTTAGATAGTCAATCACTCTGTTCAAATACAATCATACCAATCCATTAATTTCCATCTGTTCAACAAACTTGAATGAACCCAACTACTAATTTTCCTCTGTTCTTGCCATTTTCCCTTTGAGAGCTCTTAATTCTACCATTTACCACTGCACTGGAGATTTTAGTCACAGAAATAAGACAAGAAATACATTTTGGGGAAGGAAGAGGAAAATGCTAACATAGTTGATTTACTTGATAGCCTATATTCAATATAGAGTATAATATAATCCATCTAGGAAAATTCATAAGGCAATTCAACAAGATTGTGGGGGTTCAGATCAAAACATAAAATTTAGTATTGTTTGTATATGGTAGCAACAACCAAATATAAAATAAAATAAAGAGACATAGCTCACAGTGTCAACAAAATTCTTAAGGTGCCCAGACATATGTATATTACTGTCATGCATGTGTCTATGACCTGAATTGCTGCTCATAGATGACTAGATTGAGTAAAAATAGGATATATGTGATGGCTTGGTAGTGCATGATAATTTTCCCAGCACTTCAGTGATAGAGGTATGAAGGCCTTGACCTTGAGGGCAACCTAGACTACAAATAAGTTTTGCAGTATTTAGTAGGTTTTGCTGGAGAAGAAAGAGAAATGATGGAATTATATTGTAATCTCAAAAAATCAAATGCAATAAAAAAGAAACTGAACAAGACAAAACAGCAAATGATGAACACTTTCTGCTCTAGTTGGAATGCTTGTGCCCTTTGATGCAGGCCCTCTTTCCTTGCTGAAATCCTAAGCCCCAAATTGGTATTAAGAGGCGGAGCTTTGGAAAATGATTAGGTAAAGAGTTGCATGAATGGGATTAGTGCCTTTGTAAAAGAAGCCGGAGAGAGACCCTTTACTCATTCCAATCACTGGAGTGGGGGGGGTGGTGGAGGAGGAGCAGGAGGAGGAAATAAGAGAACATTTATTGTGATCAAAAGTGACAAAGACTTAAAACTTCTGACATTACCAAGTGTTGTCAAGAATGAGGAGAAACTGTAAATTTCATATGCTCCTTGAGGGAATACAAGTTCTCAACCCATTTTGAAAGATGCTTTGTCAATAGCCATTATGGAACTTAGAACTTAATAATCATCTTCCAGATTTAGACCACAGAAAAATTCTAGCACCTGATGACAGAAATATAGCACTCTCTCCAAAAGTCAAGGTACAAAAAATATGGACAAAAATCTTGAAAGCATAACAATCATTAGAAATGATGGTTAAAATACAACACATGTGAAGAAAGGCAAGACTGACATGTAGTTGAGGCACTTGCAGGATCTAAGTAGAACATGGCTTATTTTACAAAAGTTAGATCACCGTATAACTTAATCAAGTAATTTAATGTGACAGCTTTAAAATGCCATATTCAGACTGGTAAAAGAATGTCAGAAGGGAGAAGAGATGAGCTAAGACATTTTACATTATACTAAAAAGGTAACGCACTTTAATAGAAGTGAATTTACAGGTAAAGCTCACTACAAGGAATGTATGTATATGAACTTCTAAAAGTCTCTCCCAGCTTAAGTCACCCAGAGAAACATCACCATATCTGTAGTCCTCATAACTAAGAATCAGATGTGCACCCCCCCTACCCGTCTAGGATTTTGACTCTGTATTCTAAGGATTCAGCATTGTAGGAGAGAAATAAATTCTCTATCATGAGGTAGGAAAATAAGCTTGTATCTGAAGGATGTAGTTAGCAGAGAGAAAGAACAATGCCTTGGAACTCTATTAGAACAGGGACCGCCTGAAGCAAAATTAACTTTCCAGGGTTATTACATAGCACTCCAAAAAGAAAATAATGATCCTGTCAAAAACATGAGTTTAAAAATGTTACTCAAAATAGATGATCACAGCTACACAGTAGCAATGGCATTTATGGAGTTTCACTGGTGACTTCAGAAAATATATCATGAATTTAAAACTAAGGATATTGTATTTTAATTACATTTGTTCCATTATGAAAAATACGATGGTAAAAACTTAAAGAGGAAGCCATGGCCATATTTGTGTAGGCATTTTTTTTTCTTCAAGACAGGGTTTCCCTGTGTAGCTTTGAGCCTTTCCTGGAACTCACTTGGTAGCCCAGGCTGGCCTCGAACTCACAGAAATCCACCTGGCTCTGCCTCCCGAGTGCTGGGATTAAAGGCGTGCGCCACCACTGCCCAGCCTTGTATAGGCAATTTTAAGAAGAAAAAAGCAAAGAGTAACAGTTAAGAGCTATTCATAGGGGTTTGAAGAGAAGGTTCAGAGGTTAAGAGCACTTGTTACTCTTGCAGAGGACATGGGTTTGGTTCCAGCAGCCACATGGTGGCTCACAACCATCTGTAAATACAATCCAGGGGATCTGAATTCCTACACCCTCTTCTGACTGCCACAAGCACCAGACACACATGTGGTATACATACATACATTCAGGCAAAGCATTCACATAAAATAAATGAATAATATATACATAAATAAATATGTACATATTTACACATGTGCATGCACATGAGGGGGAAATTTAATTAAATTTTATTAAATAAAATTTAAATATTGTTTCAAATACAAAGGGGCATTTCACTTAGCTATTTGTTTATTCAGAGACTTTCACACATGACTGCTGCATTTACATCATTTCTACCCTTCTTTTCCCTCCAACTCCTCTCTTGTCTCTCCCACTTCTCTAATTCACGACCTCTTCTTTAATTAATATTACATAGATATGTGTGTGCTTGTATGTACATATCAATACAACATTCTGAGTCAATTTAGTGTTTGCTCCTATGTGTATGTGTTTAGGGCTGAGCATTTGACATTGAATAACATATCAGGGGGCTCATCCCTGGAGAATAATACCTCTCCTCAGCAGCATTAGCTGCCTACAGCTCTTCATCACCCAGTGTAATTTTTAAATCAATGTTAAAATGCTCAAGGCAGTACAATTCATTAGAACCATCCATTTAGGTTTGTTGTGCAGAAGATATGTTTGAGAACCTAGGAAGATTTTGCTGTTCCTGTGTGAATTAAAAAGTCTGCCCCTTGAGTATTTGAGGTGCTAGAATCAGCTATATCAAAGTTTTGGTTTTAAGAAAAAAATGTTAAGGAGAGATTGCTAAATTTTAAAAGTATTTTTAAACATGGAGGTCATTGATCTACTAAAAATCTGAACATTATTCAAGAAAAATTAAAATATAATTAACCTGCAAATTTTCTAGTCTTGAACAGTAATGTTTTCAGTTTATTTTTAAATAGTTTGGAAGACAGTCTTTAAAACACAAACTTAATTGAATGAGACTCACATTTAAAGACATATAACTACCTATAGATATTTTCTGTACAAAATAGCCATGTGCCCCAAGGCATGAAAAAAAGAAATTGATAGGTAATGTGAAAAAGCAAGTGATAGAGAAAATAATGGTGTTTATAGAAGAACAGTAGCACAGATGATTCATAAATATGTGAATAATCATAGATATAGTAGTAAAGACATAAATAAATGGAACAGGGGATACAAGATATATATAAATGGAACAGGGGATACAATAGACATAATATTTCATCTGAAATACTTCCCTTGTCAAAAAATTCTCAATTGCATCAAAAAGTTGGAATCTGTGTATGGGCGATAAACACAATGGTGACTATAATATTATCCATTATATTTTTAATTTTAACCAATTAAGATCTCTCTAATGAAACTACTTGAATTAACATCCTTGTAGAACCCAAGAGACCAATAGAAATAGTGAATTGGACATAACTTCAGGCATTCACAATTTAGGCTAACTGTGAATATAATTGCTGAGCAACCAAAGTTATATAATCATAATTTCCATTTAAAACAAATAATCTAAGGATGGAGATACGATTGTGTTTCACATACAATGTCTGATGAACGAATAGAGTGACAGCTTGACATTTAAGGTATTCTTTCCAGGGAAATGGACAAAATGAGGTGATTTGGGGGAAGACAGTAGCTGGACTATGCTGTTCCAAGAAAACTTGAAAATAAACTACAAAATCCAGAAGTAAAAACTCCAATATGGATGAAAGTGTCCTTATGATAACCTAAGTAAAATGAATGTTGGTTGTGAAATCAATGATTTTATTCATGGAACAAACAGGGACAACCTAGAAGGGCTAGAGAAAAAGTAATATGACCGAGGCACATTCTATACATGCATGGAAATATAATGAAAGCTCTTTGCTTTCAATTAATACATGCTAGCAAAAGAGAAACAGAGAATAAAAGAAAATAGCAGTAAGCAAAGTCAAAATGATGGAAAAGACGTTGTGAGGCAGATGGAGTTCTTTTCACATAAATTGACACACTAATAGCTCCTGTGAGTAAGCACAGTTCTGATTATAATAAAAATGATAAAGGAAAAGGCAAGGTAAATTTTAAAATGAGAAATCATAATTACCAAATAAATACTAAGTTAAATTAATGGTGTGTGCAGAATCATAATATACCTAATATACACATAATATAAACAAAGCCAAGGCTTGTGTGGCCATCGCTGATGTTACTATTATGCTTCTGAAATGGGCTTTCTTTAACAGAGTTCTGAGGTATATTGCATTAACCAGTTTACCCATAAACATGGTTCCCAATGTCTTTGAAAGTACTTATGAAGATAAAATTCAACTCTATTAAAGACTTTCTGTCAGTGAGGATAAGTACACCATGAAATTCCCAGGGAATCTCAAAACCCAATTGCCAAAATATTTTTATTTTTGAAACGTAACTGAAAGAAATGTGCATAGCATCATTTAAAGGAGGTTATATGTGGTGTACACACTGCCTATTTTGTAGGGATTTGTCTTTCTATTTTGTACATATACAGCTGTTTCACATTTTCTTCAGTGACCTTTTAAATACAGATATTCAGAGGAGTGTGATGCATTAAAGGATATGGGGGAAGGGCAGAGTTTGTGCCTTGCTCTTTAGTGGATGAGACCCAAGTTCTGCACAACAAAGAAGGGAGGTTCCTACACGGGGTTCTGGAAATGGGAGTGATGTGCAGTCCTCAGGATCATGGACTGTGATGGCCACTCAGGAATGTTATTATTCATCTGACCCAGGCATGGCTCCTTTTCTTTCCCATGGAATTACCCCCCATTAGACCTGAGAATGAACAGACCTTTCTGTTTTGATTCTGGTAATTTCATCATTTGAAAAGAAAATCAGTTTCCTAGGGGAAAATCATTTGTGCAATTATTAAATCACTTATAATAAATACGAAGGTTGATCATCTACCAAGCTCCCTAAACTACATTTCTCACTATATCTAGAATTTACTGCCTTATTTTTCTAAGAAATTCAATGTGTTTTTATTCTCTGCAGAGATAAGTAAATTTACTTTATCAAGTTTTCCTAAATACAAAGCAACAGTGTCTATCTTTGCTAGCCAAATTGGTAATAATATTCATAATTTGGTTTCTAAGAAAAAAATCATGATATTCCTTTATTTTCTATGACGAATATAGTGAATTAAATTATTTCTGGTATTATTAGAATATTTGCCCCTATGTTTTGAGGGAAAAATTCTCATTTTAAATTATACTTATGATTATAATGCTGATAGTATGATATAATTAGTATACTAAATGCAATATCAATTGAATTTAGTTTTACATTCATACAATAAGTAGCTTTGGTCCAAAGTTACATTTTTTATTAACTCCTAATATCAACAAAATTCATAATCTATATGTGTATATAATTATATATACATACATATATGCATATATACACACATGCATACATACATACATATCTATGTATCTATGTAGGTTGGTAGGGGAAGAATGTAAAAATGTATATATGTGTCTATTTAATTGCTATTTTGCTATGTTCAAGAGACCTGAGTTCATCCCATTGTTTAAGAAGAAAAAAAAGAAATGATCTTCTATATTATTTTTAATGTACTAAAAACACTCTATTCCTTTGGAGAGTCACTGTAAATGAAATTAAATGCTAAGATGGCTACTAACACAATTAAGGAGAAAGAGCAGATAGGCTTTTGTAAGCCAGTTAAAACCATGGTGCTGGCCACTCTAGTCAGTAATAAATCATGTCTGATATCTGGAAGCAGAAACACCTTGTAAGCATTTCTTTCTCTTCTTGCTCATAAAAGGTTGAGGGACTCTATTAGAGTATATTTTCTGGTGAGAACAAATGCCATCACCCTCAGATTGTACAGGGAACTTCAGAAGGGGTTTGTGTAGCAGAGTCTGAGGTTTTATGTTTTGTTTTGTTATGAAAGCAAGGGCAAATTTTAGGAAGGAGGTGCGACATATAATTATAAACAATATTAATTACTATTTAATCACAATGTAAAAGAACCTATCTTGCAAGTTCTAAAATAAGAGAATATGACCAAACCTTTAAACTTGGGTATGATCAGAAATTGGCACATTTTAATTTACCTTTTATAATCTTAGTGGAGGAGAGTAAAAGGTGAATAGGAAAATTATATGAATATAATCTATTTACTGAGAATGAAAATTAGATCTACTCCACTGGAAAGAATGTGAATAGTACATTGATTCTAGAAGGGAAGTATATAGATGATTGAGTGCGTCCTTAAGAAAACTCTGTGAATTCTCTTTTCTGGTAGCTTTGAACAGATTCTGCTTGTTTCTGAATCTGTTTCAGTAGAAGAGCCCCCTTACAGGCTATGGGGAATATGTAGGCACTGCAATTCCTAATTTTGCATGGAAATAATTAAACATAAGACACGGACATCAATTTCAAGGTCTTGTCACCTCACGTTTATCATAGACTATATAATCTGAACACTTTTTGGAGACAGTAATAAGGAAGAGTATTTTTTGTCAGGGTTACTGGAGTATAGACTCCCCCTCCAAACTTACTTACAAATTTGGGAGAGGGTAATCTATTGTAAAGCAGCTACACTGGCCAAGACGAAAATTCTGGATTTGTTGATTGCTAGTTGTCTGACCACTTCACCACATGTAGCTATGTAAAAAGGAAAACCAAACGACTGTAATGGAGTTTTCGAGAAGATTGAATGAAATAACACCTAAGAAGATGTTTCTGGTGTGCATAAATCATTCAAGGATCATCTATGATTAAAACCTGATGGCAGTAATTACCAACTTGTTGTTGTGAGACTGTTATGACAAACAATGTTCATAGATGCAAGTGCTTTCTTTTGATCCATTCCTCTCTCCTGGCAAGTGTCATTTTGAAATGCAAACATCCAAGAGTGACATTAATATAGAGATTACCCATGAATCTGTTTCAACCTAAAATAAGAAGTAATTTTAAAACTTGAACACTTAATTTTAGAAGCAGGCTAATCACACATCAGAGCAGATCATGACTCAGACATGTTCAGAAAAGACTTCTTTTAGGAAGCACAGGGAACAGTGAAAAGCACATGATAAAACAAAGGCTATTGATCTGAATAAAAGCAACATTCATATTCTTTCTAATTTTATTCATTTATTTTCTGTCTATCTAGTCATCTAAACATCCATCTAGTTTTCCATCTATCTATTCGTCAAACATCCTTGAACACCTGACTGAAGCTGTGAAGACTGAGGATACAGCCAACTAGTTCTGATCCTCCCCTGCAGAGCAAGGCTTGGTGATGTTTTGCTGTTCTTTGAGTCTTTGGTGGTTAAGAGTTTCTCATTGTGGCAGGAGGAAAAAAGGATTCAAAAGATTCAAGTTCTGTCAAATGCCTCATATTGTACATTCATTTCTTCAAAGCTCTATTTATATGACTACAGATGAATATCTGGCTAATCGTAGATTTTACCAGGTGGGAATATTATTAGGTTCCTTCTCAGAGGACTGGTACAGGTGGAGAGAGGCCACTTCACTTAGAGGAATCAGGACAGTTCCTTTGGCTTCTCTCTAGATTCTAATGTCTAAATTTAGTGAACTAACACTTTTTCATTTTCACCTGGGTTAAATATTGTTATTTATGGACTAATATTGCAAACATAATGCACATTATTTTTGCATCATTTTTCTATACTACCATAGGGATTTGTACTCAAGTGAAAAACAGAAAATCCTTTAATTGACATGGATAGCTATTTCTTTACTAATGGATTCTAAACACATTTGCTTATTTAACAAATTCTAATCACAAGGGAATTGGCAGCCATATCATAACAGCATTTATTATCTAAATATGTACATACATTACAAAGGGTGGAAAATTGTAGGAAGCACAGCTTAGCATTGGAGAAACCAGGATTGTTACTCACTTGGGCCTATTTTTTTCAACAGAAGGAAATGAACGATGCCTGATTACCTGGAATGCTGGAGTAAAGTGGTCAAACAATCTGCTGATCCTTTGCTGTTCTATCAGGAGCCAACTACCATCTGAATCTCCCTCCCACTCCTCATATCCTGAGCATTGTTTAGACCCTAATCCTGAGCATTAGCCCTCAGTGAATAGAACACATCCTTATGAAAGAGGCCCCATGTACTGCTGTGGGATAATGCTGTTGTACACTGGTTTAATAAAACACTGATTGGCCAGTAGCCAGGGAGGACGTATAGGTGGAGCGAGCAGACTAAATGAATGCTGGGAAGAGGAAGGCTGAGTCAGGAGTCACCAGCCAGACCCAGAGGAAGCAAGATGACAAGGCAGAACTGAGAAAAGGTACCAAGACACGTGGTTAAACATAAATAAGAGTTAATTTAAGTGTAAGATCTAGTCAGTAATAAGTCTGAGCTAATGGCCGAGCAGTTATAATTAATATAAACCTCTGTGTGTTTACTTGGGGGATGTGAATGGGAGAGACTGGTCCTGACCGCCAGCAGGCTTCGACATAAGAAATCTTCTGAGGACAATGTGCTTTGCCTCCTCTACCATTAGAATCTATCCTTATGTTTATCACAGATCCTTCCTCTTTAGGCCCTTGCCCTGAGCTCTGTTTATCAGCCAATAGAATTCATTCTTACCGTAGAGGTCACGGGTGCTTTCCTACATTGCAACGAATTTTGGTGTAGACAGGCCTGAAACTTCGTTATGAAAACTGTTGAGTGGAGACTTTCCCCCAAAGTTCTACCATGTAATGTGTAAGGAAAAGTAAACCATGAGGTCAGTCCCTGGAGGGCGTGAGGCAGTGCCTGCAAAGATGATTCTGTCTTGTGTTTCATTCTTCACCTTTTACCCCCAAATTGTCACTGGGTTTTGCTGTGAGGCTTGGGGTCCCCAACAGATAATAACAAGAAAAAAAAAAGACAGCTAGAAATATTACATTTGTTTCTCAGACCCCACTACGAGGTTTTCAGAGTCAGAATGAGTTATGTGATAAACTAAAAACTGGATTTTAAGTGAAAGATCTGACACACATTTAAGTGATCCCTTCTTTCAAACTAATTAGTGTGTAAAGAAGTCGGCCTCCTCTTGTTTCTTGAGCTTTCTGTCTACATAATGTAGAGAGTGGTCCTTTTGGGGTGGTACTGGGACTGGTTTCATAGCATCATCCATGCTATGTAAGCACTCAACCATCACTGAGCTGTAATACTGTTATCAAAGGCTGGCTCCGAATAGGCTGTGTAACCTTGTGTTCTATCTTCGGCTCTTGTGCTGGATAGTTTTATATTAACTTGACACAAGCATCCTTTGGCAAGAGGGAACCTCAACTGAAAAAAATCCCTCCACCAAATTGGCCTGTGGCCAAGCCTGTGGTGCATTTTCTTAATTAGTGATTGATATGGGATGGCCCAGCCCATTGCCCATGATGCATAGTGCCAACGTTTCACTGAGAGTTGTGGGTTCTATAAGAAAGCAGGCTGAGCAAGCCTTGAGGAGCAAGCCAAGAAGCAGCACTCCTCCATGGCCTCTGCATCAGTTCCTTCCTCCAGGTTCCTGTCTTGAGGTTTTTTTTTTTTTTTGTCTTTTTGTCTTAACTTCTTTCAGTGATGGTGTGTGACTTGAGAGTTGTAAGATGAAATAAACCCTTTTCCTCCCCAAGTTGCTCTTGCTCAAGATGTTTATCACAGCAATAGGAGAGTAACTAAGGCAGCTCCAAAGAAGCTCAGTTTATAGTTGTGAGTTACCATACCTAAGAAATGGATGCTAGTTTTCCTTTTGGAAAATCTTGGTAATGTTAAAGATCCAGGCCAAAATGCCCAGGTTGGTACATAGAGGATGTCCCTGAGAGTGACAATAACTGCACAAAAATACATCTGTTAGTCCAATTTTGTGTCTCTGTGAAGGTTCTCATTATAAAACATGACCTATTTGTTAAATGTATGTGTTTGTTTGAGTGTGTATGCTATGTGTGTGTAGGTGTCTGAGGAGGCCAGAAGATCTTTGGAATTGGGTTAAGAGTGGTTGTCAGCCTCAGATATGGTAGCTGGGAACTGAACTCAGGTCCTCTGGAAGAGCAGTAAGTGCTCTTAACTATTGAGTCATCTCTCCAGTCACTGAAAACATGATTTTTCTAAAGTCAGTGCTCTTAAATGGCTAATTCATAAAAGAAAACAATAACACAAAAACAGAAACATCAAGAAACCATTATCATCATCATATTTTCCTCTAATTTTATTTTCAAATGTCTAGATAAAAAAGAGTGTGAATAACAGTCATCATGATGATATCAACAAGAAAACCATATTACTGTATTATTTGCTCATTTTAACACTTTTGCTCTGGGCAAAAACAAATTCTACCTGTTTATATATTATATTAAAAGGGCATTCAATGAAGTAATATAATTTTATAGCAATAGGATTATGATAAATTAATTTTTAAAAAGTGGAGGTTTTATGCCTTAACCATTTGGGTGAACTTTTTTCAGGATAATGAATTTACTGAGGTTCCCCCCCCCCCCCACAGCTAATAAAAACTTCAGCCTGGAAATATTAAGAAACAAAACCAGCCACCCAATCTTTTGGGGTATTTGTCCTGACATCATTTTAGCCTCAAGAAAACTCTAAGTATCTAAGAACATTATGTAATGATTTTAACATGTTTTCAAAGTTCAGTATTTTAGAATCATCAAAATGAATTTTAATTCCAAAGCTAGCACTTTAGAAATAATGTGGTCCCGTGCAGGGGAAAACCTTGATAGGCACATTTTGACGGTGTGGACTTTTCAATGCCACAGTTTTGGCAAGAGAACAGTTTGATATGTCCTAAGCATAAACCCGTAGACTTGAGACTTCTGAAATACCAAGTTCTTCACATAAAAGCCACCTGTATTCTCTATCTACCCATTGTCATCAAGGCCCTGGCTTTTGAGCTGATGGGAAATTTCCTTGCAACCAAGTGCAGATTTGTCCTGACAAAGGGTATCACTTAGGAACAATACAAGAGTACAGCTTTCCCTGGTGCTCCTCACTTCAAAGTACCTCCCTCTGAAACAGTTTTCTAAAATTTTTACATCTTGAAGTGACTGAATGTCAAAAATACTGTGTCAAAATGTTCCATCTTTACAAATGGCATGCTTGTGAAAGATAAGTCATGGAGCCTACTGAAGAAACGGCACTCCGCTCCTGTACTTATTTGAAGTAAATGGAAAGATTGGGTAGGGGGAGGGAAGAATTGAAAAATCTTGTAACAGTATAGAGTCAGGATATCTATGGGCCAGAAGACAGACCATTTTCTAAATGGAGCCTTTACCTACACAGCCTAGTCCAAGTTACAGAGTGGGGCATAGAAGTATGAAAAATTCAGCACATGTACCTCCTTGGCTAGGTGTCCTTGTGCAGGATATTGCTGTATAACTTGACTTCAGCCATAGAATTCTACTTCATTCCTGGTTCTGCTTAGACTATTAAAGAAGAGCTCTTCTCTACAGGATCTCTCCAATTATTTGGTACAGTTACACTGCAGTTTCTTTTCTCTGAGCTATATACCTCGAGTTCCTTTATTACTTCTCTTCACAAAATATTTTGTTTGGAATATGCATCTATCTGTCTATCTGTCTATCTATCTATCTATCTATCTATCTATCTATCTATCTATCTATCGTCTATCTATCATCTACCTATCTATCTATCTATCTATCATCATCTATCTATCTGTCTGTCTATCATCTATCTATCATCTATCTATCTATCCATCATCTATCTATCTATCTATCTATCTATCTATCTATCTATCTATCTCTCTACCTATCATGTTATCTATCTGCCTATCACCTATTTATCTCTATCATCTATTCATATATCAACATCATATCAATCATCTATCTACTTATCTATCTCTATTATCTGTCATCTATTTACCTATCAATTATCTATCTATCTATCTATCTATCTATCTATCTATCTACTATCTATCATCTATCACCATCATCATGTATCTAAATGGATAGATATATTCAAATGTCTAAATGGAATATGACCTTAGTCTTGATTGGTTCCCTTGTTCTACGGCATTCAGAATTCCCATCAAAGTACCATTCATCTGCAGATCACTGTCATAAGACTGCCAGGAGACACTTTGAACTTTAAGTATCAAGTGCTCTACGCCAAATCTCTATCACACAGAACAAGTCCAAAGTTGCAATTTCTTATACTCTTTTTTTAAGGGAATATAAAGAAAGCTGTGAGTAATTTTAGGAAAGTAAAAGCTAAGATGATTTTGTAAGATTTATTTAATTAAAGTTTAGTAACTTATTTCCTTCTGTTAGGCAAATGTGTATTCACACATATAATTTCAAACTAAATTTCTTGAAGTATATATACACATCTGCATTTTTCATTCAGTCATTAAAGTTACATGCATTCCTTTTCTGTATCTGCTGTAGAAGAACCAGAGATTAATGAATTAGAAAAATTTCATAAAGGCCAGACTGAAAAAATTTACATATATTTTGGGAGCAAATGATTTGAGTTCTTGCAGACATAGGGGAGGTAATAAAAATGAAGGAGCTTGTGTAGTTTCCTACATTAAGGAAAGGTTTTCTGATCATATCTGGAGAGATTATGAGGATACTGACAATAGAAGCTATGATATTCAACATCCTTAGATAGAGTCATTAGATCATGGTAAAGTCTGAAGTTTGAATTGTTTCCTTGTTTTAAATTATTTTTATTTAAGAATTTTTTTATTCATTTTACATACCAACCACAGACCCCTCTCTCATCTCTCCTCCTTCTCCCCAACAACATTCTCTCCACAGAACCACTTCCCATCCCCTCCTCAAAAAGGGTAAAGCCTCTCATGGAGAGTCAGCAAAGCCTGGTACATTCAGTTGAGGTAGGACTAAGCCCCTCCCCCTTGCAGCAAAGCTGAGCAAGGCATCCCATCATAGGTAATGGGCTCCAAAAAGGCAGCTCATGCACCAGGGATAGATTCTGATGCCATTGCCAGGGACCTCCAAAACAGACCAAGCTACACAACTGTCGCCCATATGCAGAGGGCCTAGTCTGGTCCCATGCAGGCTCCACAGGTGTTGGTCTATAGTTCATGAGTTCCCATGAGCTTGGTTCAGTTGTCTCTGTAGATTTCTCCATCATGATCTTTAACCCCCGCTTGCTCATAGAATCCCTCTTCTCTCTCTCCAACTGGACTCCAGGAGCTGGGCCTCGTGCTTGGCTGTGGATCTCTGCATCTGCTTCTATCAGTTACTAGATCAAGGCTCTATGATGACAATTAGGATGTTCACCAATTACTGGGGTAGGTCAGTTCAGGACCCTCACCTCTATTGCTAGTAGTCTAAGCTGGGATCATCCTTGTGTATTCCTGGGAATTTCCCTAGCACCAGGTTTCTCCCTAACCCCATAATGTCTCCTTTTATCAAGATATCTCTTTCATTGCTCTCCCACTCTGTTCCTCCCCCAGATCAACTATCCAGTTCCCTCAATGTTCTCATCCCCCATCTCCTCCACTCTATTGCCTCTCACACGCTCAGTTTACTCTCTCAGTTTACTCCAGAGATCTCATCTATTTCCCCTTCTCAGGGTGATCCATGGGTCCCTCTTAGAGTTCTCTGTGTTAACTAGTTTCTCTGGAGCTGTGCGATACAGTCTGGTTATCTTTTGCTTTACATCTAGCATGCACTTATGAGTGAGTACATATCATGTTTGTCTTTCTCAGTCTGGGCTACCTCACTCAGGATAATATTTTCTAATTCCATCAATTTGCCTGCAAATTTCATGGTGTCATTTTTTTTTTTACAGCTGAGTAATACTCCATTTTTACAGCTGTATATATATACCACATTTTCTTTATCCATTCTTCAGTTGAGGTGCATCCAAGTTGTTTCTAGGTTCTGGCTATTATGAATAATGCTGCTATGAACATAGTTGAGCAAGTGTCCTTGTGGTATGATTAAACATGCCTTGGGTATATGCCCAAGAATGGTATCATTGGGTCTTAAGGTAGATTGACTCCCAATTTTCTGAGAAGTCACTGTATTGATTTCCAAAGTGGATGTACAAGTTTGCACTCCCACCAAGAGTGGAAGAGAGTTCCCCTTGCTCCACATCCTCTCCAACGTAAGCTGTCATCAGTGTTTTTGATATTAGAGATTCTGACAGGTTTAAGATGGTATCTCAGAGTCATTTTGATTTGCATTTCCCTGATGACTAAGGATGTTGAGCAATTCCTCAAACGTCTCTCAACCATTTGAGATTCTTCTGTTGAGAATTTCTTTGTTTAGATCTGTAACCAATTTTTTAAATTGCATTGTTTGGTATTTTGATGTCGAATTTCTTGAATTCTTTATATGTTTTGGAGACCAGCCCTCTGTCAGGTATGGGGTTGATGAAGATCTTTTCCCATTCTGTAGGCTGTCATTTTGTCTTATTGACGGTGTCCTTTGGCTTACAGAAGCTTCTAAGTTTCAGAAGGTCCCACTTATTAATTGTTGCTCTCAGTGTCTGCCTTGCTTTAAATTCTGATAATGTAGCTACATAGCAAGGATAGCCTGAGCTAAATATTTGACAATTCTGAATTGGAGAAAATGTACATGACAATTCTGAATTGGAGAAGATGTACACATACAAAGCACATCTGGATCTTCACTTTGGGTGCTTTCTTTCCTTTTATTTTAAATAATACTAAGATCATCACAGAGCAGAAATAAGAAGAAAATGCCTGAAGCAAAGAGTGTAAAAAAAAAAAAAAGCTAGAGTGAGCATGGTGGGAAATTTTCAAAGGAATATAAATAATTAGGAAATCTCAAAACTCCAGCATCAGATAGTTTCAATAATGACTGTCATCTTATATGATGTGACGTCTGGCCAAGTTTTCTAATTTATCCAATTCCCAGCAGTAATATTTATAAAATAGTCTTAATAATAGCTATTTTCAAGTATTTTTGGAATAATTGTGATTATATTATAAAAAGCTCACAGGAGATAATATATATGTTTCCTGTTATTTTTCTGCCAGGAAAGTCGATACAAGTAATATGAGAGGTGTGTATAGGAGTGAGTTTTCTAGGTGACTTGGCTTGGTTTGGGCACTGGTTACAAATACTAGCCATTATTCTTTCACTTTAAGTTGAAATGTGATGCAATTTCCATTGATGGAAGGAGATGAGTACAGCAGCCCTTTACTGTACTATTATCCTTTCTTCCTTAAAGATTCTAGGGACTAAAATGTGCTCTACTCACTGCTACACAGTTAGGATCTTCTAGGACATGGGGTACACATGCTAGGAAACTTATTAGTAATCTTTTGTTGTTAGCTGTAAAGCACATAGCCAGGAACTGTGTAAATGATATGCCCTGATGTCAACACATGGTTGGCCCTGGACTAGGGACCAAGCTTTCATAACATGTCTCCAGCTGGCATCTGAATATTGCTTTTTTTTTGTATAGCAAAATATCCTGTTCAGGATCTTTTATGATCAAAGGACTCAGCATAGGGATTAGCAGCCTGCCAAAGACATACTCCACTCAATCTTACAGAGCAAGGTGGAGACAGGATCTTTATGCAACCTTGAGACAGGCCCAATGTTGTGTGGTGGATCCTTAATTGCACTTGGTAGCTTTCATTGTGGTTGGACGAAGGCAATTATGTCATTGAGGTACTTTGCATATTAGCATTCTGTATTTTGGCCAAGACTGCCTTCCAACAAGCATTCTATGAAGACTTTAGATCTATTCTATAGTGGAACGCTAGTCAGAACTTAGACAAAAAATACAGGACAGAATAGCAAGGAGAAAATTTGATATCCGGATCTGAAGGATTTAGAATTTAGGGCCTGATTCCCATAACTCTCATGTATGGTAGTAAAGTTACTTCAGTACATTGGGTTTTAGTTCCTCATCTGCATTAAGGATTATGGTATCTCTTTCCAAAGATGTAGTAAGGATCAAATGAAGGAATGGGGCTCTTGTCATACAGTCCCTCAGGGAATAAGGTTTGGAACAAATGTACAATGAACTAAGGGTGCAAACTAATCCTCATAGAGTAGTTCACAAAATAGCAGAAATAGTATGCTCCCATTGTTATTCTTGTTACTCTTCTAGCTCTGGGTAACTATGTGGAATCTATTTTTTTTCTATTTCCTTGTAATACACAACACTGAACATAGTAAATGACTGAAACAACAGTAACAATAGGTCTAAACTAAATTTTATTATTCAAAATTTATAAAAGTAAATTAATAAGTGCAAATGATTAAAAACTGGGCTGTAATTTGAGACTCATTCTTGCTCTGAAATTAAATCATGTATTGATATTATTAATGACAGAAACTATTATATTCAAATAATTCTACAGGACTTCATAAAATCAAATCCACTCAAGTGTTGATGTATTAAGATGTGACTATTATTAAATGTTCCTTTATTAGATCACTGGGTTATGTTGCAAACAACCAAACCAACCTATCAAAGGCAGAAGGAAGGAAGGAATTAAGGAAGGAAGGAAGGAAATGAGGAAGGACAGAAAGTAGGAATGAAGGGCAACTCCCTGAAGGAAGGCCAAACTGGCCCAGATTTCTATAATGAGTCGACCCTGCTTCTCAGTAAAGTGTTGGGGCCTTTTGAGTTAGCATTAAATTAGTAAGATTTCTAGCTAGCACTTAATAATTTCTTGTATGTATGTATGAAGTAGTTTTGTGTCTTGAGTAATACTGATGGATCATTATTACTTGACTGATTATAATTGGAAAAATAATAGCTCATAAGATGGAGAAATTGCTAGAAACAGTATCCCCATGATATATAGTCAAGGCAATCATGAGGAGAAGTGGCAGTAGAGAGGAAATGGCAAGGAAAAAAATTAAATCTATAAATAAGATGACATGGGGAAAAAGAGATGTTGAAGTATAAGAATTTATATAGATCTAGAAGATCTCGACACAGCTTTGCTGTCTAGGCAATGAGTGCTATTAGGGAAGGGGTGAAGGCATTCTGCAGTGTCACAAGGAACCAGACAAATATAAGCAATGAACTCTTTCTATGAAGTAGCCTATATACCTCTGGTGGGACCAAGAGGTAGTTAACCACTAGTTTATCCTCATAATGTTTACTTACAACACACAATACTTATTTGTGTGATAAGAATTTAAATATTCAGTATTCTCAGTTTTATCATTTTTCTGTTACCATTGTCAACCACAAAAATGTTTTAAAATGAATAAAGTATTGTAAGAAGAATAATTCTAAAATAAATGTTTGTTATAGAAATACATATCTAGATGGTAGTGGTGCTTTGCTTTATTGTGCAGGCAGAAATTGCCCTTTCTTATTTGGATCTAGTTATTCTCCCTTACCTACCATGAGCTATTTTTAAAAAAATGGTTTTCATTATTTTTGAGAATGGCTGTGGATCTGGCTTTCCTAGCAGCTAAATCTCTTTTCTGCAAGCCCTCTGGATATTTTAAGTGAAATACATTATGTTTAATGAAAAAGAAGTATTATAAAATCGTATGCAAAAACAAAAATCTAAAAACATAAATTTTAGGAATGTATTATTACAAAAAGGCAATTAGATCAAAGAAATATTGCTGAAGTCGAATGTAATTTTTCATGTCAGCTGGCATATTATACCTTCTGAAGAGCAGGATTCTTTGACCCACTTTGTATTCTGCTGTATGCTCATAAGGACTAACATTATAGGGGTCTTGAAAGACTATCCACTATCATTTTTTCATGGCTGTAAGTTTAGACTTATAAACAATAAAAAACAGCCTGAGTTTTCTTAGATGTTTGGGCTCATACTTTCTTGCCATTGCACACATTCAAGGCAACATTACTTGCTAAGCTATACATCATCCATCTCTTGTAGAACTACATACACACACACACACACACACACACACACACACACACACACGACATCGACAGAGCCACTTAATCCGCCATGACCTGTTTCCAGTTGTTAGTTTATATTCTCCAGGAATACAGTGTCCTTTCTCTTTCCTGTTGGTTTTCCTATCAGTAACTTTGCAAAGGTGTTTGGCTTGGAGAGAATCAAAGACATACACTGTTGCTGAGTTTACAAAACATATCACTCAGTTTTTCTTTTACCCCACGAATGAACAATGAGAGCAAGAACTTCTTGATTAAAGGGTCAACAAGTATCAGAATGAGTTCAGGAAATTGTCTCAGAAATTAAAAAAAATAAATTGAAATCCACTTGGTGAGAATTTGGCAAGCAAGGAATGGAAGAAAAGGTGGAAGGAGAGAAAGGAAGGAAAGTGGAGGGGAGAGAAGATAGGGAAGGAAAACCATGATGTGGTATTTTGAATAGGAATATCCCCCATATATTTGAGTGCTTAGGGAGAGGTATTAGGAGGTATGGCTTATGAAGTAGGTGTAGCATTGTTGTAGTAGGTGAGGTGTTGTTGGAAAAAAATGTATCACCGGGGAGTGGGTTTTGAGGTTTCAAATGTTCAAGTCAGGTCCAACGTTCTCCTTCTTCCTGCTGCCTATGGATCCAGATGTAGAACTTTCACCTCCTTCTCCTACTTCTCCAGCACCATATCTGTCTGTGTGCTACCATGCTTCCTGCCATGACTAAACCTGCAATGGACTAAACTTCCTGCAATGGACTAAACCTCTGAACCTGTAAGCAAGCCACAGTCAAGTGTTTATAAGAGTTGGCATAGTCATGGTGTCTCTTCATGGCAATAGAACACTGACCAAGACACATAGTTTCCTGTCCATATGAGAATCCTCACAAAACAAAAGCATCTTGCTACTGTCCCTCTCTGTTCATTACTATATCTTAAGTGAACTGAAAAGTTGAGTCAACTTCCTTCTTAAATACAGTAGTCAGGATTACACTGCCTTCTCCCTGTCTCCCTCCTGTTCCTCAGTGGGGTAGTCCTCCTAGCCTGTGACCGGACCTCCAATCTACAGCTGATTGGAGAAGAGGACAACTGACCCAGCTGGACCATCAAGTCCCTCTCCAAGAAATTCAGAATCAAGGGGAAGGACGGGAGTCAAGTATTTGCCTGGGGAAGGAGATGGTTTTAAAGAGTACCCAGAGTCTGATCCAGACTTCGTGCCCATTCCAGCCAGAATTACGTGCAAAGCCAAAGACATAGTAGGGCTATGAAGGCAAGCGGAGACTGAGAAGCTATTTTGCAAAGAGAAGGAAATTGACAGTGATGAGACTGGAAACAAAGACCTAGAGATCCCACTAAAGAAAAGCTTCTTCAGTAGAAGTAAAGGAGTTTCTCTACCTGCAAACTGGGCACAGACCATGGATCATTAGGTATGATTATATGAATGTGGAATCATTTTGAAAGGCTTCCTCTCAGAAGAATTTACAGCATAAGTGAGGACCCTTAAACGTATTCTCTCAGTTCATCTTCACATCTTTTTGTAAGCAAGTGGCTCCTCACAGACATCCAAAGAGGGCATCTATCCTCTAAGAGGGCAGGAGGAATCTTAAACTGGTTTTTAAGGAAGGTTTTCACTAAAAATCTATAATTAGGGACATTATGGACCATGGAAGAATTTCATAAAAGGAAAATTTCTGAGAGCCTGTCTGCTCCTGAGACTTGGATTGCCACACATAACCAATTTGCTAAATCCACACACACCTCACTGGCTCTCCTATTTCAATTTGCTCCTGGCCATCTGGGGGCTTATCTGTATTTGAGAGTCTCCCCTAAGCAGTCTGTAAAGTTTAGTTTTGTGTTTGGAATTTCACTGCTTGGTCCGCACAGCTACAACCACCTGTTTTTGCCTTAAGTCATTAGAAATAAAGAAGAAAATTCATGAGACTCATGCTGTACCTCCCTTTGGCTGGATTTCTCCATTCTGGTCATGTCTTTGAGAGGTGTCAAATAGCCTGGTGGGAACACTTTAATCCTATCACCCTGGGAATGTGGGAGACTGAATAGCGACCCTCTAGCTTCTCTCTAAAGATGTGAGCTCTCCAACCCAGTACCACGGGACTCTTCAGATAAAGCTTCTGAGTGTGTGTGTCAATACTAATCTGTAGGACGGTGGCCAAAAATTCAGCCAAAGTGCAATCAAAAGGAAAACTATTCAAGATAGTCTCCCTTCACTCTAATGCACATACATATACACACACTCACTCACACTCACTCACCATAAAAGGCTAATGGTGAGCCAGAAAAACAATAACACAAGACAAAACAGAATTAAGGATCACCAGAATTAAATTCATACCACTAAATGTGTGAAATATAACATTTCTGAAAGGGTCACTGTTCTAGGAACAACTAATCTATCACATAGAAAAGCTATTTAAGTTCTAACAGTAGAAAGTACGTAAGATGATTCTCTTAAAGTCACTAATCTTGGTCAGCTTAAGAGACTAAGTCTTGTGTATTATGCTAAGTGCTTTCTATGAACTCACGTATTTCTCTGAACAGTTCCTCTGGTCTTCACTTGAGTCTTTCTCCCATTGTTGCTGTGCCCATGATTTTACAGATGAGTAATCTTAAATGTAGAAAATGTTAAGCCAGGAAAGCAAACTTACACTGTACAGACAGTGAAGTTAGGCCGCAGACTCTAGACACACAAGGCTTGAAGGGTTTTTTCTCTGAGAGATCCCAAGTATCCAGCTAAGGTCTTACTAAAATTGTGGCTGAGAGTCTCAGCAGGATGAAGAGGTCAACTACCTCACAGATAAGATGCCAGCAGAAGACAAAATTGGTCAGCATAAAAATGGAAGCAGGGCTGAAGTGTCACTGGGCTTGTGACAATTAGATAAGAAGTCTATGGTATTTGTACTTCTGTCTCTGTGCCTGAAGAGATCTCTTTACTGTGCATTGTTTTTTTCAGGAGAGAGTACTGTCTCCCCTTTGAGGTTCTGACATCTCTCTACAACCCCCTCTCTTCTTTTTCAACTGAAACACCCTCATTTACTGACTGCACTACAGTGAGGTTGGATCACAGCTGCCAATCAAAGATGATTATGTTCTAAGGGAGAGACACAATGTCCCTTCCAGGTAATCAGCTCTCTGAAATCTGGGAAAACTCATTCTTAAAAATGAGAAATGTTATCTCCTGGTAGCCACTGGAACAAGGCAAAGGAAGTATGTAGGAATTTGATTTTCCTACACAGGTGTACATAAAGTTAAACTTACTAATGGTTATTTTTGAGGCTTGCCATTTTATGCAATATTTAAAGGACAAGCTGTTTAATATTAAATCAGAAGGTATTGCTACAATGTGACAGAAGTATACCTTTATCCATAATTCCTCATGCAATTATACATGAAATGCTATTTTTATTTAAGCAAAGCATCCTTATTTATTCTAAGACCTCTCTTACACAGAGGAGAATGCCAATAATTGCATACTAAGGTCAGAGATACCCCAAGTGGCAAAACTATTATTCTTGATCAATAGGATTGGATAATTTGGTGGAAATAACAAAAGAGGAAAACGGGGCATTGGGATGGGCAAGGGCTTGTTATGATAAGCACTCTAGAGCTCAAGAAATGAAAGAAAGTATCAGATAAACTAGATATCAAACTGTAAAGATTTGCACAGTAAATAAAACTACTTATAGTGGTGGGTGCAAGATACCTTCAAACTATACATCTGACAAACTTGATATTCAAAATAATAAGGAATCCATAATGTCACCAGCAGAAATGCAAGTATCATCTTCAGAGAAATGGACAATAGATCTTTCCAGGTATTTTTCAGAGAAAACATACAAAGTACCAATAGATATATGAAAAAATGTTCAACACACTTAACTGCTTACTACCGTCACAAACCCAAGTCACAATAAAATATTAGACTGGCTATCATGAAAATTATATTTAAGTTAAAAATGATGAATGAGAACAAGTGTTAGAAAATATGTCGAGAAAAGGTTAACCAGTGCACACTGTTGGTGGGAATCTGAATTAGGACACCCAATATAAACAACAGTGGAGAGGACTTTCAAAATACTAAGCACAGAAGCAATAAAATGATCTAGCCATCTCTATGCTGGAAGAAGTTATGTAACGCTGACAAAAAGACACCTGCCTTCCATGCTCAGTGAAGCATTCTTCACAAAAGCATAGAAATGGAAAGGATTTAAGAGTCCTTAGCTGAAGAGCCCATCATGAAAATGTGGCACATGTACACAATAAAATACTGAGGGCCATAGGAAGACCGAGATCCTGTCATTTGTGGCAGTGTGGATGGAACCGGAGATAATTATTTTAAGTGAAAAATACCATGGGTAGAAAGAAAAGTTCCACATTATCATATTCACGTGTGGAATTGAAAAGCACTAGTCTCATGTAAGCTCAGCGTAGAATAGTGTTTACTGGAGGCCAGGGAGATAAGCTTGGACAGGAAGGTTGGGAAGTTAGTCCATGGATATTAGGTCACAGGTGGATGAGAAGAAGAGGTTCTGAAGTGTGCTGTCACTCAGTAGAAAGATATATACAGCAATAATGTGCTGTATAATTCAGAAAGCTTGAAGATCTTTGAGAGTCTTCAACATAAAATATTGGTCAGTGAGAAGGATGTGTTTAAACAGCTTTAAACATTAAACAGTATTTTAATATATAATGTAAGTTAAAATAAATTTAATCAAAAGCAAGCAAATATCAGTAGTTAGTCAGAAAGAATAGCACCTAAATTGGGAAATACTAGAGGAATGATCAGATGTTGGAAGACATAAAGATAAAATTGTCAGTCAGAACCTGACATATGATTGAAAGAAAATCTAAAAAACATGGAGGAAATATTTAAACAATACTTTCAGTCACTTCTACATACTGAAGCAAGATTAATTGAACAATTATTGTTGTTCATGTTTAAAAAACAGAATACTTTAATAGCAATTTTTCATTACTAGACAGGGATTTTTTCTCATAGCATTATGAAATATGAAGACATATATAGTTTAAAAGAAACGTTTATCATTATAAAAGGGAATGTTTTAAGAAAATTTTATTGTAGTATAAGAGAATCATTTAATGAGAGAACATATATGTTCTTTGAATACATACCCCCCCACACAAGCATAACATCATTTATGCTTACATGTCATAAACAGGCCTAATCACAACAAAATGTGGATGAAAAAATACTTCTTTTATTGTACGATAGCTACAGACACACAAAAGTCAACAAAATAGTATTGAGATGTCTGGCTGCCCCTCCCACAGCTTTTCCCAGTGAGAACACTGTAAAATACTATAATATGTTATCAGAACCAAGAAATCTTCATTGGTACAATATGAGGAACTATAGATCTTTCTCATAGTTCATCACTTTGACACTCTTTGAATGCACACATGTTGTTTCTTAAGCTTTTGTTACCTGTGTAGACTCATGGAACTACCATCAAATTCTGGATACAGAACTAAAGAGCACCCTAAAGAAGAAGGAGTGGGTACCCGAGATGTTCTAAGAAAGAAGGCCTTTCTAAGAGAGGCAAACTCATGGAGCATAGATGCCAGAAATTTTAAGAGGAATCAATGGGAAAAAATATGAGGGAATGAAACACAATGTACTGAAAATACAAAAAGAAATACTGGAGAGGGCAGCAAAATGAAAAATCATGTCTGAAGCTAACAGTCTTCATCATGCTAGGGAAATATGTATAAATGTGGCATATTCTACACTGAGGGAAGGGCCAAACTCTGGCTCCCAAATTTATATGTCAGAGAAACTGTTCTTCTCTCTGAAAAGAGGGTGTGATGGTCAGAGAGGCAGGGACACCAGATCTCCTCTTGCAAATGCAGAAGGGTCTATGAGGGAACTCTTAGAGGAGTGGAAGGGACCCTGAGGTAGAGGGGTTGGAGAGGCTAAATAAAGGTGGGGTGACTATGATCAAAATGCTTAATGAAACCCATTATAGTGCATCATTTATAGAATCTAATAAAATATTTGTAAAAGAAACAGGTCAATTCACATGGATATAGACGTGTAGACATTAAAAAACAAGATGTAAATAGAAGAAACAGCCATTACTCAGAAACACAGGGACTATACAGTGTTTTACAGGGATTTAAAAACATCACACATTTTTCTAGTTGGTAAAAATATTTGTGTCTACGTTGGGGCAAGTATCTACTTTCATTCTGTTTGTCCTTCCTCCACAGAGCTCACCGCCTGCTGCAGATGGTGAACTTGCTTTGTCACTGTGTTTTGTAGTGGAGGAACAGAAAGGTACAATCCATGTCCCACTGATGAACCTTGAAGAGAAAGCCTTCTAAGTAAAAGAGCGTCCCACTCTCCCTGCCTTTGATGCTTTGTGAGGACAAGGATGCTGCTACCTTTATGTAATTACGAGGCGAGGTCGAGAGAAAACACACACATAGAACCATAGTTTACCATTAAACATACTTTGGGGCTATCCTGTTTCCAGTTATGATGAAGTAAATCCCACTTTTAATTCAATTTGTCATTATACTTTGTGATTGAAAACAAATGCCCTGACTGAGCCAGATAACAATCACACAGGAATTTAGCAGTTAGTTACCTGCTATGTTCTCAGCACTAAAACAAAACGACAAAACAAAACAAAAACCAAGTAACTTTTATACATGAAAGAGAAATGATCATAAGTGGATAATGGCCATAATTTGTCAATTTTTACCACCATAATTAAAAAAAAATCTAAGGAAAAGATCTCAGTATCTTTTAAGATACCAAGTGTCCCAGGCTGGCCTTGAATGTCCTGTATATCTGAGAAAGACCTTGAAATTCTAATCTGTCTGCCTCAGTTTCCCAAATGCTGGGATTACAGGCTGTGTCTCTGTGCCCAATTCATTCAATGTTGGAAACTGAACTCTGAACATTGCCCATGCTAGGCAAGAACTCTACCAACCGAGCTATTTAAACATCCTTAGACTTCAAACCTGTTTTTTATACCAAGGAATCTATGGTTGGGGATAGATAGGGATACATTAGTGAAAAATAAAAAAGAAAAGTGTACTTGTCCATTCATAAGTAGTTATTTCCTGTAAATTGAAACATTCCATCTCCAAGTGCTGGGGGTTGTACTGAGTACCCTTTGAGACTGTGCTCAATGCCATTTACCTCTCTTTCTTGTCCTGCATATGTGGGCTACTACCAGCAAGTGACTGTTAGCAACCAAACCAAATGATACACAACACACTGAGTAAGTTCCCATTGATTCTGCTCACAAGTCAAGATTCTGGGTCAAGAAACCATTGTTTTCAACCCCCTGACTTGTAAATGCACAACAAGCATGAACACTTCTCCTGGGATAAGGATTGTGTATACTCGAAGGTCCTTTAGCTTTACTCTTAATTCTAAGGACAGGTCTGGATGGAAATAATAGCAAAAGCTTCATTTTGTAAACTTGCTGTGCATGTAAGGCTGCACTTCCTGTAGAAGATGCTGAGACGGACGGATACAGGCAGTCTTCGCTTTGATTAAGGACTCTGAGTGTGACTATAGAATTAAACCATGTGACACGATCAATAATCAATGGGAAAATGATTGACTTGTGACTTCAAAGGCTTTAGGATAAAATATATAAAATGCTCACATTGCTGGTTATGAAAAAAAGAATGAGAAATCTGGAGGTAATATTGCAGTTTAAAACATTGAAAACCCTGAAGTGCGCCTTTCCCTTGATTCCACATATGAATGAGAGCATGTCATGTCAGTTTTCCTTTCCCGGGCTTATTTCACTTTTCCCAATGTCCTGATTGGATCCTTACACAATGTATGTATTATTCTATATATCGCACTGAACCCCAGAAGTATGTATGTGTCGATGCAAAATTAAAAAAAAAAATGAAAAAAAAAACGCAAAGAGACTAGTTAGATTAACGCTTGGCTCCTCCTGGGCATATAGTTTACTGTTGGAAGAAGCATCTGTGCACAGCTTGTCCTGCACATTCAGAGTGGCTTTGGACACTGAGTATTTCCTTACTGGGCAATGAAAGCCCACATAGCTTGTGCTGGGATTGTTGCCTTACAAGGGAGTTTCTATCCCTGTACCAGGCTTCATACATATTCTTTTGTTCTACATAAATGTGTGAGTCTATGTCTCTCAGACATGCCTTAAGCTTTCTGCTCTTCAAATCCCTAGAAAAAGGGGCCATGTAGGGTTCACAGTCCTTTTACTGCAGCAGGAAGAGTGGTAGGTGTTGCTACACTGCCCCAGTCAACTACCCAGTGCTTGAGTCTCCTGGCTAAGCAACCATCTCACAGCTGAAGGTTAGAGCCTGTGCCTTCTCTCTCTCCTCTTGCTGTAAGTGCTACAACAGTTGAGCCTGGTGCTATTTGTTTTCATGTGTCACTCACTGATCTCTAGAAAGCAGGTTCTGCCTTTTGAACTTGACCATACTATCTGGTCACCTATTGAACAAGGAAACATGATATGGAGTAGGGGCCGTTTCTATGGCCTGGGAAATTGTACTCCTTAGTAAATTTGGAATAGCTCCTACATTATCCCCTTTGCATTTTCATGGCTTGAACCACCTCTGAGTATTTATTGAATGTGAGTGATATTTTTGAGGGAGAGCATCACTATCATCCTCTTCAACAGGGCTATTTTCTCCTATGTGCCAATATGTTGATGGTTTTTCTCACCAAGTTCATTGGTCCGAATTCCTAGCATCTGACACACAGTCGTGTGATCACTCTGGCTGCCAGCTAATTTTCTCCATAAATTCACTTAGGTTTCACTCAAGTTTCATTTTCCATAGTGCTACTTTTTGCTTCATTTTGGTTGGACAAGCCACTCTTTAATTCTTCTGATATGATTTTATTTTTAAAAACATTATAAAAATGAAAACAACAGTACACTATGTTGTAATTTTTTTATTCTTCAAACAATGCCTAGAGTGGCTCTAGGAAGTTGGAACTAATTTTCACAGAAGCAGAAATGGAGGCTCAGAGAGGTCCATGGCTTCATCATGCAATGACTGCACAGCAGGGAGGCTCTGTACTCTGACTTCCAATGATCTAATCCCTGGCTCCTGCCCTCTGATTCATAGCGTACCCACACATACTGTGAACCAACATCTCCAGCAGCCTTGCTCTGCTCTAAGGGCTTCCTGTCTCATTTCCTACTACAGAATGAGACAAATGAAACATCCCCCCCCAGGTAGGAAAATGCAAAGGGTATATTTCATTTAATTTGAATAAAATGTATATATTTTATTTGGGGCTATGAATTTGCTTCCTCCTTTGTACTCCTTTGGAAGCCCCTCCTTTAGAGTATCCAGTTTTATAGTGTTATATGGTTTACCACTGAGAGACAAGGATATATCACAACTCCACTCCTTGCTGTCTGCATGTAAATTGAATAATGGATTAGCATCTCTATTAACCATAAAAGAAGTGAGGCAATTAGCCAAAAAAATGGAACAGATGATGCCAATTTGTTGTCTACAAATCAGCAAACTTAAGAACTAGTTAGTAAAGACCTTGAGACAATCCATGCTTTATAGAGTTACTTAAAGCTAATACATTGTGACATCATGAATTTGAACCCATGCATTAGGGTCTATTCTCCTTTAGCTGATTGGTAATTGAGATTGTGAGTGTTGTAACTATGTAAAATCAGGCCTGTCTAGGATGTGTCACATTTATGTTAAAAGTTCTATGAGGGACTGGAGAGATGGCTTATCAGTTAAGAGCACTGGTTGCTCTTCTAGAGGACCTGGGTCAAATTCTCAGCAATCACATGGTGGTTCATAACCTGATGTACTCTTCTGACCTTCATGGAAAGCAGACATGCATGTGGTGCCCAGACATACATGCAGGCAAAACACTCATACACATAAGATAAATAAATGTTACAAAAGAACCTTTCTGACAAATCTTTGGGAAGTCAGCTTATCTAAAGTGAGGGATTAATCAGAAAACAAGGAACACTGCCCAATTAGGCTTATTAGTTTACAGATATTTCTACATCAGTGGTTAAGTGTAAAGGACTATTTATTGGTCATATACAATATTTACTTGGTATTAGTGGGGAAAGGTTCCAGGGCTCCTCCTCCCCATGAATACCCAAGCCTCCAGATGCTCAGGTCTCATAAAAATGTCAAATTTACATATAACCTACATACATCCTTTAATATTTTAAACCATCTCTAGACTAAGTAGATACCCCATACAATGTAAAAGCCATATAAATGAAGCAATGGTATTTTTCAAGAGTAATGGAAAGGGTCCATACATGTTAAGCATAGAGACATTGTTTTAGTTCCTATCTGCAGCTGGTTGGATTCAAAGATGCAGAATTTATGGATATAGAGAGTAACTGTCCGTACTGACAAATTTGAAGTAACATTTTTATTTAAGATTTTCAGAAAATGGGCCATTAGCTAAAATCTAATTTGAAATCTCATCTGTACCAGAGGGTGAAATCGGCATGGTGGATTTTATGTCTCAGCTGGTAGCACTCATTATTTCTATCACTTAATATGTTTCTGACTCATAAACTGCTCACTTCCAAGCCCTTGGTTTTCATTGTAATTCTTTCTCCCCCAAGTCTAACATTAGCAAAAATTTCATCAAGTTCCTTTCCAAATGATGTCAAGCCATGTGAACACCATTTTTTTGGTGTCTTGTCAGAATACCAGAAAATATTTTACCAAATTAAATGAAATGTTTGTATTCTAGACTTGTTTGCACACATAATGGACTATGTTGTATACAATCAAGACTTAATTACGTTGGCTTAGATACGTTTTTTTGTGCATGTATGTGTATGTACTGACATAGATGGAAGCATAAACTACCTTTCTGCATTTCTATCACTATTTTAAATAATTCCTCCCTTTAACTCAGCTTTAGTAAAATAATTCACTTACAGTAAATGACTTATTAGACGATTTAAAAGCACAGGTTAAATTTAATCAGAGTTTTCATCATCTATAAAAATAGAAGTTAAAATTTAAAATAGTTTTAATTAATCCCACTTAAAATGTTAGAACTGGCATCATTTCTCATCTTTCTTTTAAATGTGCAAACTTAATTTGATAATCTGGGGACGGCTTAGTGAGAAGATAACAACTCTGCATTGGGTAAGGTTTGCTGCTGTCTCTCTTCCATTGTGTGATAATTAATATGAAACAATGGCCATTGATGAGTGAGTACTTCATAGCACTTCTTGTTCCTCTGAATTAGGGACGAATATTATTATCCATGGCACAAAATGTCAATATCAAGAGCCATTTGCTCAGTGAGGCTATGGACACTGAAAATGATAATTATCTTCTTTTTCACAAGGCCATATAATTATAACAGGAAAACTGAGAGCTCATAACTGATATTTCTCAACTGGCATGATGGAATTAATCTTTATGTTCGAATCAGTCATGTACCATGGTGTGATACATGTATGTTTATATCTGTGTGTATGCTTGTGTGTGTGTGCATGAGCATATGTGGAGGGAAGGAGAAGAGGAGAGCAAGCGTTAGTATGACCTATAGCATGTTTTATATCAAAAACAAAAGAAAATATAGCCACCTCGAAGACCTAAATATAGTAAAAGGATCTTTTAACCTTTACTTATTCTTAGTCTCTTTTAGGAATGAGTGATAGACTTTTTTTTTTTGGTTTTTCAAGACAGAGTTTCTCTGTGTAGCTTTGCGCCTTTCCTGGAACTCACTTGGTAGTCCAGGCTGGCCTTGAACTCACAGAGATCCACCTGGCTCTGCCTCCCGAGTGCTGGGATTAAAGGTGTGCGCCACCACCACCACCACCACCACCACCACCACCACCACCACCACCACCACCGCCCGGCCGAGTGATAGACCTTTTACAGTTTTCTTGATTGTGGAGAAACAACTGTGGCAGAATTGAACAGTAACATTGACTCTTTTTGTACAAGTGAATACATATTAAAAGTTATTTTCCATCAATTAAAGCAACATAATTCCCAAATCACTTGCTAGTTTAGATAATTTTATGTTTAGGCCATTCTAGAGCTGTCTGTGTAAAGGATGCATTTAAGCATTTTACATATAATGCTAATTTGAATGCAACTGGGTATTAGTGAAATAACTTATTTACATTCCTACATATCACTCACTTTCCCCTAACTTTAGTGCAGAAAGCATGCTTGTCTACTAATGTATAAGGGCCTGATTTTAGAGGCGCTCAAAGGCTACAAATATTAAGAAAGGGTAGCAGAGAGAAATTCCAAGGACTCTGCTTTGTTCAGAACACACTCTGCACTTAAATGTCAGCCTCACCCTGTGGGTTCATACAATCATTACATGTTAATACCCCACAAACACTATCCATCACAAAAAAGACTCATAAAAAGGAAAACATGAACAACTTCGATTCATAAAATCTCAAAGCACGTTTTATAGAATGTAGACAAATGTAGAGTTGATTGGACTACAAAATATTATTCTTTTCTTACTTTGACTAAAGTTTATCAGAAGGAGAATGGTAAATTGACATAAGTATTAAATGCCATTAAATATTTGCACACTGATTCAGTTAGAGTAAAAATGTGGCATGCTGGTAAATGTTTCGTAATCAACTCCTGAGGAGAAACACAATTTTCTATGGAAGTTGTTGAATTCTTTGATGCAAATTCATCCTCCATGTCTGACACTGAGCTCACAGTCTCATACCCCTAAATGTGAAGCTGAGAAGAGTTCACTCTCATTTAATATCTGTAGCATGAGTCTTAAAAGTTCTTATTTATAAAATCAAACCTGAGCCGGGTATTGGGGTGAAATGCTGGATGGTCAGAGAAACAGAATAAGCCACAGCTATCTCACCTCGCTGAATCCTCAGCTGGTCTTGTTTCCTCAGACTGGATGCCCCGAGCCCTCATCCAGAATGGGTCTCAGCTGAACTGCTGCTAGAAGCCTGAAAGCTTAACCAGCCACATGCTTCTCCAGGCCGCTTCTCCAGGCCAAATGCCTCGAGTTTCTGGTCCTCACGCCTTATATACTTTTCTGCTTTCTACCACCACTCCCTGGGATTAAAGGCTGACTTTCTGGGATTAAAGGCGTGGGTCACCATGCTTGGGTGTATCCTTGAACACATGAATTTCTGCCTCTGGAATGCTAGGATTAAAGGCGTATGCTACCACTGCCTAACCTCTATGTTTAATATTGTGGCTGTCCTGTTCTCTGACCCCAGATAAGTTTATTAGCATACACAATATTTTGGGGAACACAATACCCCCACAAATATCCCCACAATGTGGATGTAAGACATAACTTTAAGAATATGAACAACAAATATTAGAAACTGATGGGTTTTGATTATATTGTTTTAATGTGATTTATTTAACTGGTTTCATATAATGCAGAATTTTAAAATGCATGAAATTAACAACTGATCCACAATAGTTGGTTCTCATAGGTTTGTTGGAGCCATGTCTATCATGCTATTGAAATAGTTCAACTTTTATGTTTTATAAATATATGAAATAGAAACTATTTATGCATTCTTTAATTATTGTTTGCATTCTTTTAAAATTTAATATTAATATTTAGTTTTAAATATTGTTAGCAGGACAGAGCTTGCTATTCAATATTAGTTTTGTTAGAAGAAAAACAAGAAACAGGATAAATTGTTTATTATCTACTAATGTGTATGTACATATAGTAAAATAATTCCATCTCAGTGTGTGTGTATATATATATATATATGGTCCATCTATCTATATTTATCTATCTTATATGGTGAAATACATTGGCATTAATATATATACTAGTAAAAGCATGTTCTAGAAAACTTATCTCAATTATTTTCAAAGAAATAATCCTATAAAACATAAATTTATAGTGATGATTTTGGTCTTACTGGTTAATAAGAACCAACAATTGTTTGAAGTATTACTCTGCTCTTACAGTGTTTAAAACATGGACCTGATTTTATGCAAAGGACCAAAGTTAAATTGGTAGACATAAAATCAAATCAATCTATATTTAATATATATAAAACATATTTTATGTCTAAAAATTATGTATACATTGAAATAACTTGGAGTCTACTTCAGATACAATTATGCATATCATATGCAGATTTTTTTTCAGGAGATGATCTTTACAGTAAGTTTCAAGGTAACAGTAATTTAGTACTTAAAAATGGGAATAAAACTTTGCCCAGAGGGTATGAAGTATTTTGAGTACCAGTAGCTAGACTTATTTCAATCATAGGAGTCTTTGTTGACTTGGTTCCAGATTAACAGTGAGGATGAGCTCCATTCCTGACTGCTGAGTGCCAATTACTACTACTAGCTGTTGGCACACAGGAGAAGAGGCACAGAAGTCTATTTTACAGGAAGTGCCATTAAATTGATAATTTCAGATATGTGTTGACAAGTTTAAATGGTAGAGGTTTTCATCAGGTTTTTCTATGTGTCCACTAAAACTTTCCAGTGATTTGCTTTCTGATGAACTACATTTTGAAAAACCTTCAACAATGGCGTCTTTAACCTGATAACACATTGTTTTAATGTGATGGCTTGCTAAATTGTTTTGGAATTCAATAGAACTTTAGAAATTATCCCCTTAAATTATTTATGAGATAGCTTTGGAGCAGTCAATCACTTTAAGGCTTTGAATATCTTTTGCATGATTTTTCCTGAGTAAAAAGAGTGTCTGTTAGGCAAGAGGCAAGAAGCAAGAGTCTTTATTATTTTTTCTTTAACAAACAAAGATTTGAGGTCCTCCATTCAAAAGAACTGAAAGAGATTAGGAGACCTTAGTCCATACTTTAGCAAAATAAAATTTAATTTCCATATCCTTATCTTCCATTGGGTCATGAGTCAGTACATGTATTAATAAAAGAAGTATCAGCTATCCCAGAATAATACAGCCTTAGGCCAATAGCATCCAACCAGGAAAACACATTTTTTTAGCAAATCACTAGGTTCTGCCTGAAGCCTGGAAAGGCAGCATTCTTCTATGTTTATATAATACATCCATCTGAGAATTTCACATACTTCACAAACATTCGCCTGTCAACTTTCACAGAATCTCCAGGAACTAGATAAGTGTGAAAAATTATTATTCCCACAGGAGAATTGAGGTCAAGAGTCATGCAAGATGTGTTTGGCAGGACTCCATATGAACTTGGTAGATTGATTCTGCTGTGCACACAGTAGGCACTCAATAACTAGCATTTAGCGGACCTGAATCAGTATCTGAGATAAAATCCCACAGGCCTGTCTCTCCCATGCATAGAAAGCACCCGGAGGAACTATGAAAACATGTTATCATAGGTCGTTCCAACTGAGCAAGTCATGTTGCAAATGTAAACTACTCCAGTTCCAAACAAAAGCCAGACATCAACTCATTTCATTTTAGCTGGACAGCAGCTCTGCTCGGCTGTTCTAATAGTACCTCAGCCTTAAATCCCTCACCCAACAGCAAATCTCTTAAAACATCACACAGATTTCTAAATGAATATTTCCTTTCTTAGATTAAAAACAGATTATAAAATAAAATGTCTCACATTAAAAATCATAAACTGAAGAAAAAAGAAAAGAGAAAAAAAGAAGAAAATAATCATAAACTGATGAAGCTTACAGGAAGGATATGAGCAAAATGATGTCATTAAAGACCACAGTCAGTACATAGAGCAACCTTTGCATGGAGTGCTCACCCTTAAGTGGAATGTCATTATCAAACCCCTTCTTTCAAGTCTCAGGGATGTATGTAGAAGAGATAGCAGAAAGATTGTAAAAGCCAGAGGCTGTGGACCACTCCACAGAAACCGCCTCTTCCAGATTCAGGAAGGCTAATGCACACATAAACTCACAGAGGCTGTGACATTATGTAAGGGACCTGCACAGGTTCAAACCAGACAAAGTCCCAGCACTGGGAAGGGGAAATAGACACAAGATCCCACTCCCAAACAAGCAGCTGTTTCAATCGATGCTCCATGGGAAAGTGAAAATCAGTTTTCTTCAACTGAGTGTCCCCAGGTACATCAACCACACCCCAGGGTAGGCCCCATGAACAGCAAAAATTAGACTCTGTATTTGGGGGGGGGGGTTGTGTGTGTGCAGTGTGCATGTGTGGGGTTTGTTGTTTTGTTTTCTCATTTAAAATTAAATTAAAAGCATGAAATTGGGTGAGTAGGGAAGAAGTAGGGGAGGAGCTGGGAGGAGATGGAGGGGCACAATAATATCAAATTATATTGTATGAAATTCTCAAAGAATAAAGAAAAATATTAAAAAAGAATATGGTTTATCTAGATTTGGATTTTAGAGTACTCAAGATTTATTTCTAAATGTTTGATATAAATTCTGAGAAGTTAAGCTGGGCAGTGGTGGCACACGCCTTTAATCCCAGCACTCGAGAGGCAGAGGCAGATGGATCTTTGTGAGTTTCAGGCCAACCTGGTCTACAGAGTGAGTTCCAGGAAAGGCGCAAAGCTACACAGAGAAACCTTGTCTCGAAAAACCACAAAAAAAAAAAGAAAAAAAAAATCTGAGAAGTTGGAGATGCAGGGGGCATTGGTGTTCCACTGGAAATAAATGTTCCATGTAGTAAAAGGGTGAGTTCCTGAGTTGGGAATGAAAATATGATAGGAACACAGGTTTAAAGACTTGAAGCGTGTCCCTCTCCCTCTGCACATGGATGGATACATAAAAAAAAAAGCACAAGTGTACCATGTTCTAGCTTGGATCTTCCAGGCCTTTCAACTTGCCTCCACTCTTCCCAGTTCCTACAGTGGATGTACAGGGTCTTGTTTCCCAATCAGTGCTTCACATGCTCACATGAAGCCTCAAGCCAATGACTCACTTGTAGATTCAGATCTGCTTAAGAATAATGAATTGGCCAGATTTGAAATACCTGTCTTCATTCACCCCTCAACTTTAACAGCATTGGCCATTGTTTTGGCTGCTCTCCATTTATTTAAATTACACATGATCATTTTGGGAGCACTTAAGTGTAACATTTAAATTTCAAATACTGTTGCCTATCTGGTTAGTTAAACTGGTCTAGTCCTTAGTGTTGGCTTTTTTCTTTTTTTTCCCTTGGCTGTTTTATAGGAAAGTATAATTAGATAGTCATGTTTAATGTCTACCAAATGTTTGAAGGCTAGAATGCTGTTTACTAGTAATTTTTCTATTGGGTTATATATAATTTTTAAGGTAAAAGAATCTCTGAGTTACAAAGCCAGGTCAGAATCCCCTGTGTTCATTCAAAATTGTTCAAAAATCTTTAATTTTAATCTTGCTAATTAAATACATTTGTTAATAATGAATTAGAGATAGTCAATATCATTGTCTACAGACATTTATTCTTACCAATAGTAGATCTTATCAATATTGAAAGGCTGACCTGAGAGTTTATTATGAAGATATTGCATTAGTAAGTCATATCTGGTCTTTCATGAGCTCAGCAAATATCACTGCTGTGGTATCCTTGCCACTTCTGGGACATGGATTTGACTACTTAAATATATTTTCTGTGGAAATTGGTGGTTTTCATTGCAACTTGCTTGTCCTGGCTTTTCCAGATGGAGTTATAATTCAGAATTCAAGATTCTATTAAGCTACCACAACCTGGGCATGTTATTTCAACAGCAGGAGTAATTTAAAGCTCTACACTATTTGGTCCCTCCTCTGTGGAAGGTCATGATGTCCCTTCCAAGTTGCAGGCCTGGCTGCACATTGCCTTGTATTGGGTCCACTGCAAGTCTTTCTTTCATGTTGCTAGTGAATGAAAGTAGTGCAGAGGATGTAAGTTTTCTTCTGAATCAAAGGAAGGCTGCATTTTCCTTCATTGAAATTTTCTTTGTAGGGTATAGATAGTTATGGTTGGCCATAAGCATGACAGCATGGTGCCTTTAATTAGCACTTTCCAGAAAGCAAGCATAGAATAAGAAATTAATTCCTTGAGAATTGGTGAGGGTTTGTGACATTAGCTATTTAGAAGAGGAAACAGAGGCAGGGTATTGACCAAAGCTTGTGCTTTTAGTTTTGCTTAAAGACAGTTCGTAAATAAACTCCTACCTCTTCCTCTCCTGGGAATTGCTATTGAGCATCTTTTTCTCATCACCACTAAAGACTCTGGGAAAACAAGGAATTATTTCCAAAGGGCTTCATCTTATTACATTCAGGATATGTTCATGGCCATCCCCCTTACTGTCTCTCTGTTCCCTTTGTTATTTCCCAGCACAGAACATGGAGGAAGGCAAACATTTGCATAAATCAACTGTAAAAGAGTAAGTCCTGCTGTGGGATGGTCTGTATGGCAAATTGCTCTGATTGGTCAATAAATAAAACTGATTGGCCAGTGGCTAGGCAGGAAGTATAGGCGGGACTAACAGAGAGAATTAAAAGAACAGGAAGGCGGAGGGAGTCACTGCCAGCCGCCGCCATGACTAGCAGCATGTGAAGATGCCGGTAAGCCACAAGCCATGTGGCAAGGTATAGATTTATTGAAATGGATTAATTTAAGATATAAGAACAGTTAGCAAGAAGCCTGCCACGGCCATACAGTTTGTAAGCAATATAAGTCTCTGTGTTTACTTGGTTGGGTCTGAGCGGCTGTGGGACTGGCAGGTGACAGAGATTTGTCCTGATTGTGGGCCAGGTAGAAAAACTCTAGCTACAAAGTCCCATTTGGGGTTCTCCTAAGCAACCACTACAATCTGTTCATTGGACGTGAATATAAACTCTAATGCCTTCATTACCTAAAGTCTTTCTGAGAGTATTCAAAATGAATGTCCACAGTACCCTTTGAATTTAAACAGCTGATGTAATTCTGGCCTTTGAGGGTTGATTTTAATATGTTAATTGCCAAATATATTATAGAGACAAATCAGAGAAAGAACGTAGATAATGAGCTGTGAGAAATCCTCTTTTGTGTTGTTGTTTTCATAACTATAGTAGGAAAGTCAGGAGGCTAGATTTTTATATATGACCATGGTTCATAAAATGGTTCTAAAATTAGTTCCCAAGAATAGCTCCACAGCTGTCATAAAAAATAGTGGAGACATCCAGAGTCATTGAGAATGTCCCAAGGTGGTCTACTCTGATGAAACCATGTGTGGATGAGACCAGTGTGATGTAATGCTTAAGGGAGAGTCTTATTGCTTGACTGTCACATTTCTGTGTGCACGTACTACACGCTGGTATTTTCCTCTTTCGTTCCTTTATAGCAGGGATTTTATGAGTGGACTGGGGGCAGGTTGGGATGGGAACTTGAGGTATCAGGTTGTGGGGGACAGAGAGGGAGAGTACTGAAAGAGACTACTGGAAAGGGGGTGCATTTTGGGGTCAGGTAAAAACCTGGCACAAGGGAATCTCCCAGGAATCTACAGGGATGACTCCAGGTAAGACTCCTAGCAATAGCAGATACATAACCTGAACAGGTCATCTCTTGTGACCAGATTAGTGTCCAGCCCAACTGTCCTCAGAGAGGCTCCATTCAACAACTGATGGAAACAGAAGTGGACCCACAGCCAAACATTAGGCTGAGTTCGGGGAATCCTGCAGAAGAGGGGGAGAAAGGATTGTAGGAGCCAGAGGAGTCAGGGACACCACAAGAAAACTCACAGCATCAACTAACTAGGACTCATAGGAGTTCACAGAGACTGAACCAACAACTAGGGAGCCTACATGGGACAGATCGAGGCACTTTGCATATATGTTAAAGTTGTGTAGCTTGGTCTTCTTGTGGGATGTTGGGGATGTCTTTCTGTATGCTGTGAATGTGTGTTGCTCTGATTTGGTTGATAAATATAATGCTGATTGGCTAGTAGCCAGGAAGGAAGTATAGTATAGGCAGGATAAGCAGAGAGGAGAATTCTGGGAACAGTAAGGCTGAGTCAGGAGATGCTACCAGCCACTGCCATGAGAAGCAAGATATAAAGATACCGGTAAGCCATGTGGCAAGGTATAGATTTATAGAAATGGGTTAATTTAATTAACTTAATAGAAATGGGTAAGATCTAGCTAGCAAGAAGCCTGAGCCATTAGGCTATACAGTTTGTAATTAACATAAGCCTCTGTGTGTTTATTTGAGTCTGAGCAGCTGCAGCCCCGGGCAGGACTGGAGAAAACTTCAGCTGCAGTGGGACTTTTAACAGTGGGAACAGGGGCCATCTCCAACTCTTTTGCTAGCTTTTGGGATCCTAATCCTCATACTGGGTTACCTTTCTCAGCCTCAATACATGGGGAGGTGCTTAGTCTTACTGTAACTTGGTATACCACTTTGTTTTGTTGATACTCATGGGAGACCTGTTCTTTCCTAAACAGAAACAGAGGAAGAGTGGATTGGGGGGGTGGTAACAAAGGGTGTGGGGTGGGGGGAGGGAGTAGGAGGAGAGGAGGGAGGGGAAACTACAACAGGGATGTAAAATAAATAAATAATTTCATTTTTTTTAAAAAGAATTCACATTATGTGCTGGCAGCATCACACAGTGGGTAAAGATGCTTGCTGCCAAGACTGAATATCTGTGTTCAATTCCTGGGACACACAGGGGGAGAAAGGAAGTTGTCCACAGGTCTCTACATGATAAGAGAGTGCACACTTAAAAAAAACAAACACATGTAATAATCAAATGAAAAAGATTCCAGCATGGAGACTCATGCCTATAATCCAACAGTTTGGGTGGCTGAGGCAGAAGATTATTATGAATCTCTGGCCATCCTGGATAACATGCTTATAAGACCATTCTGGCCTATAGAAAGAGGCCCTTTCTCAGAAACAATAACAAAAACAAACACACAGACAAAAACTTCCAAGTACAGTTAGCATAGTACTGATGCTATCTGAAGGACTACAGTCACAATGACTGGGTAGAAACCTAATTTACTACATTTCGTATGGTGTTCTTCATACAGGTCACCTCAGTCCCCTCACCTAGATAGAACGGTTCACTATTAGTGCTGGAAGATTCAGTGATTAAACGCTGTAATTTTGGTACTCAGTAAATACTTCAAAATTGCTGGACATCAACAGAGTTTTACTTATAGCATATTTTGTGACACTCATTCAGCTACCCAAATCCCTGGGTTAAGATTAAACGGAATAATAAGACATCAGCTAAAAACATTTGAATAAGTTGGATAGTGGCAGTGAAAGAATACCATTTCAATTTGAGATGCAGAATTGCATGAATAAAAATCCTCTTTACATTTTCACGGATTTATTTTAGTAATTGCACCAGTCACAACATGACTTGCTATGACAACAGTAGCTCGATAATTGGTAATTTAAATTAATTTATGTTACTTGCCCTGCATGTCTTCACTAAATCCACTGGTGCTTTGTAAAGAAAGCCGTTTACCTTTTAACTATAGAAAGCACATTTTCTTCATATAACAGTAATCAAAATCTGAGCTGAATAGGAATATTAGGCTTAATATCATCATTATATTGCAAATGTGACACACGAGATTAAGCAGTTTTGAAATCAAGTTACAGGTGAGACAGTTTTGAAATAAAATTTTGAATATGTGTGTAGCATGAATCTTAAAAGGTCTTATTAAATAAAAACAAACCTGGAGCCAGGTATTGAGGTGAACGCTGAAAGAACAGAGAAACAGAACCAGCCACAGCTAACTTCACCTCGCCAATTCCTGAGTTGATCTCGTTTCCTCAAACTGGAAGCCTCTGTGTCCTCATCCAAATGGATCTCAGCTGAACTGCTGCTAAAAACCTAAAAGCTTAATCCCGCCTTAGTTCCTGGTTTCCATGCCTTATATACCTTTCTGCTTCCTGCCATCACTTCCTGGGATTAAAGGCATGTGTCACCATGCCTGGCTGTTTCCAGTGTGGCTTTGAACTCACAGAGATCCGGATAGATCTCTGCCTCTGGAATGCTAGGATTAAAGGTGTGTGTGCCACCATCTTCTGGCCTCTGTGTCTATCTAGTGGCTGTTCTCTTCTTTGATCCCGGATAAGTTTATTAAGGTGCACAATATTTTGGGGAGCACAATATCACCACATATGTGCACTTCATGGTGAGAATTCACATCTGACCCAAAGACATGGAACATTCATAGAGTTCCCTAGATATGATTCTGGAGGCTTCCTTCCTCAGCCCAAGTGAACAGAGCTTGTAGGAATTCTTTCATTTGTACATAGTACACATTCTCTGTATTTACACTCTACATATGAACTGCACACCTGAATTTCTCATCATGTAGACACTTTTAGAGGTAGCCTTCTGTCCAAAAAAATGCTGAGACGTAACAAAGCCTTCCCATGAGGCTTTCCAAGCAATAGTTTTAGTTGAAGATTGATCCCACCAAAGGTCTGATTTCCCAGTTACTTTGGCATCTACAATTATAGTTTCTTGGTCTTAAATGCTTAATTAGGAGCCTTTGGAAAGTTTTGTGTCAAGCTAAAAATATTTCTAATGTACACTTTTGCTTACTCAAAGCTGCATGGAGCTGTAATTTACAAAGGAAACTTGTTTCCTTAATTGTTATGTCAGTCAGCAAAAGCCCAAGGAGCGGGTGCAGAATAATCTGCTTATATTTAGCACCAGTGGCCAAGAATGTCACAACTTTCATGTAATTTAGGAGAAGGTTAGGGATGCCGTGTCTATGGAGCTGATTAGTGTGTGGTTTGATTTATTTTTAAAATTATGTTTTACACAGCGTTTTTTTTTTTCTTGTCCGTTATGACAGTTTGGCTTCTATGCAATTTTAAAAGGTAAAACCATGAGTCAGGTTGATATCTTCGTCTTTATTGTAGTCATTACATAAAGTTAGATTAATAGAAAGCAAAGCTTAGTACACACAGAGCTCTGTTTTCTCACAATTCTACTATTTTTATAATCCTGCCTTCAGTCACTGAAGAATGTTTCATTATAGAACAAATCAAGAGGAGAATAATCTACCATGAAGTGCACATTTTCAGATGACTCATGTATTTACCAAATGTGATGGGAGAAAAAAAAGGGAGAACAAAGAAAAACAAGCAAATTAGAGGGAACAATGTTTCTCCAGTGCTCTCCTGCGCGTGCGGCTTTTCCACATCTATGATGCGGAAGCCTCCTGAGAGGCATGGAGGTTTGTTCTTCCTAGATGAGCTCATCCCTCTAAACAGCATATCACCACGCAGCAGGTACAGATGCTAGATAGAGAGCTGGCTGGATTGTGCTATAATCCAGTCTCACCACATCTGTCAGTGTGACTGGAGCATCAGGTCCCTCCTCTGGAAACGGAGACTCATGATAACTGAGTTACAGGTTATCCAGTCACACAAGTGAGCCCAGAGCATGAGCATCATTTTCCCCGTTACAACCAATGCTGCTTAGCCCTACAGGGACAGCGGATGCTCCCCAGCTACTGAATAAAGACAGGGCAACCGAGGATGGACAGGGGACGCCTGATAATGGACTTAATGAAAGAAAAGTGTTTCTCTCCCTTCCTGGCAGTCATTTACACAGATAAACTGTCAGTAAATTGGAGTCATAAATTTCCACATCACATCAGCTTCTAAATGTTTTTTTTTCCTCAGAGCTGACACTTCTTCACAGAAAACTTTTTATTCTGATCTCTCACCAATAATTGTCATGTGATGTGTGTGACTAAGTAGTTAACAGCACTTGCAGAACATGTGATATTTAATATTATTCTATTCCTGAGTTAATTTAACTCCTTTTTTTTAAAAAAAAATTTAGGTGTATTAATTAAGAGGCAATATGATACCAATCAGGGACACCATAACAACCAAGATATAACAACCACAAATAACCATCTAAAAGACCTTTAACATCATTATCTTTTTGCTATGTCTTTTTAAGGTACATTAGATTTGAATAATACCACCCCTTCAATATGCAGAGATGTACAGAACCAACCTGTTCCAGACAACTAATGAACATATGAGTTCCACATTTTTAAAGAAATAACTGCTAGAATGTAGTGTTCAGATTATACTATATATAAGTGATTAAAAGTACATATTTATACACATATTAATATTAAGAAATAAGTAGGTATAATATTGATAGAAAGATAACTATGAGTTTATGTGAAGAGTGGAAAAATGCTCCACTATAATTTTTAAAATCAAGTTTATTTTAACTGATATATAAAACCAAAACTATGCATATTAATAGATGAATTAATGGTATATCAATGCATATGTTCAGTGTGCAATGTTTAAATCAGGTTGAAATATCTCTCCCCTCAAATAGCCATCATCTTTAAGACAAAAACTTTCAAAACAAGCATTTATTAGATACATGAAAAAATTGTAAATTGTTGTTGTCTACATTCACTATATTGTATATAAGTATATCTGAATTTCCTGTCCTTCTATTTAATTGTAACTAAGTAACATTCTAGCACCCACTCCAACCCATTTACCCAGCCTCCGTTAATCAATTTTTTTTTTTACATGCCACATGAGAAAGATCATGTAGAACTTGTCTTCCTGTGCCTGGCTTACTTCACATGCATAGTGATCCCCAGATCCACCCATGTTGTGGCAAATGACAGAATTTCATTTTTTTTATGGGTATAGTATTCCATCGTGCACATATAACCTATTCTTTATTCATTTGTAAGTTGATGATCATAGGTTTTTCTATGTCTTGACTATTGTGGATAGCGCTTGTGTAATCTTCAAACATTGTAGTTTAGGGAATTATAAACACAAAATGAATGTGTAAATATAGAATCATATCTTTCAAAATCCTAAACAGAGCAATGTCTGGAATAGACAGTTAGATGGAATATTTGTGATAGAATGGGAGAGATCATCCATGACACTATAGTGAGGAAATTGATAGTATGGGATACAACCAGGTTTAGAGTCTCTTTCAAACTAGGTGGAAACTGTAACTCAGTAAGTGAAGTTATAATAGTAACTTTGCTGGTCTGTGTTGAATGTTACATGGAATGAGTTTGAGGTCAAATGCATAGATTATAGTCACAGGTACTAATGTATATATAACAGAAAATAAGGCAGGAAATTTCAAATGTTCTTACTGCAAAAATGAGTACATGAGGAGTCAAATATGTTAGTCATTGTTGACTTTATAGTCTTTTTCTATGATTGACATATATCAAAGCATCATGTTGTATTTGTAAATCAGTACACATAGTTTGTTGGTAAAAATAAACAAAAACAATGAGCAAGGAAATAAGAGCGAATTGAATGGTGATTTCAGTTGCCAAGAAATGTAGGAGAGATTGCATGCAGCTTGATGGTAACAAAGTTAATTACCCATTACTGTCAAAACACAACACCATTTTAAGGAATATGATAGAAACCAGTCTCACAACGTTCAAGATATAATTCAAATTTTTGACAAGAACCCAGGAAAACATGACCCATTTTCAAGGAAAAACAGTAGCTGCCAGCATTAAAATGGCCCAAATACTGGAAGGATAAGATAAAAACTTTTAATAAACTTGTAAAATGCTCAGCATGATCATGATAAATTTACTTATAATAAAGAAAATGCTATGCCATCTCAGCAGAGGGAAATGGATGCTAAAACAACTTCGCATCTGGAATAGAAATAACATCTCAAAGGAAAAGTTTCTTTCACTAATTTGAACAAAAGCACTGTAGGAGACTGTCAGTCAATGCAGATTTTTTTTTCTATTGCACATGTTGATTTATTTAAACCAGTTACAAAACAACACATCAAAACAGTGATTATCCTTAAGATAGTTAATGCTTTGTTAAAGATCAGATAAGATTAGAGGGTAAGAAATGGTACTGGTTTGGGGAAGCGCCTGATTAGTTCCAAGGCTTTAGATACAATGTAGTTGGTTACATATTAATCAGCCTTTACATATGGCGGGGTGATTGGTACAGCAGTAATTTGTCTACAGAAAACTCTTACACAAATCAGATCCACCTAGACCTCCCCAGTGCCATCTTACTCTACTCCATTGGATCCGAAAATCACCTAAATGACACAATTTCCATCCTTTTCCTCCATCCCATTACTTATCCATATAGTCTTCCCTCCCCAAAGGTGCTGTGCAAGCTGAAAGTAGTCTGCTATCTAAGAGATAGCAATATAATATAATATAATATAATATAATATAATATAATATAATATAATATAATATAAAAACTATCACATTGGAATTGGACAAAACAAATCAACAGAAATAAGGAAAAGAGCCCAAGAGAAGGCACAAGAATCAGAGACCTACTCTTTTGTACACTCAAGAACTCCATGAAAACATAAAAATGGAAGTTAAAATGTATATGCAGAGTACCTGGTGCAGACACCTGCAGGTCCTGTGCATGTTGCTTCAGTCTCTGTGAGTTCATATGAGCTTTGATCATGGTGACTTAGAGAGCCATGTTTTCACAGTGTCCTCCATTCCCTCTGGCTCTTACACTTTTTCTGCCTCTTCTTCTGCAGGGTTCCCTGAGCTTTGAGGAGAGGGATTCAATAGAGACCTCCCATTTGAGGCCTAGTGGTTCAATGCTTCTCATTCTCTGCATAACATCTGGCTGTAGGTCTCTGTATTTGTTCCCATCTGCTGCAGGAGGAAGCCTCTCTAATCATGGACAGCCATATTTCAATTCTTCAATTTCACCATGAGTAAAATCAGTTTCTTCCCCAATAAAATGCAAATTCTCCGAGTCCACAAATGAAGCAAGTGAAGGGTTCACCATGCCTTCAGCAATACCAGCAGTTCACTAACCCTCACAGTTTATAACCACATGCAAACTTCCTGGCAGGGAGGGTGGGCATAAAGCTGCTGTGTTATCAGTGCTGTCTGTATGTACGTCTCTGTTTCTCCCTTTCCCTTTCCTTCTTTGAAGAATCTAAGTTCTCCTGACATAAAGACAGAACAAGTTCTTCTAAGTTTGAGATTAAGTAAAGACATATGGATGGATTCCTGTCCCCCCCCCCCCCCACTGCAGACAGGAACCCAGTTTACAGTCATTTTTACTGCTAGGCATTAGCGGTTTAGTGGCTTCAGGAATCATATAAAACTTGAGTTTGCAATCTACTAGGGCAGGATCTAGACACAACATTTATTACTATTATGCCTACTGAGAAGACTCAGTAGGGTAAGTTACACCACGTCTCCTCCATCTGTCCCAGGAACTGTGAACAGTGTGCAGGTAAGGAGAGATTCCACCCAACTCTAGCATCAAGGGCCAGTGTCATCCTAGGCCCAGACCAGGTGTTCAGTCCAAGGATGGATCCTAGACTTGAAAGAACAACTGACAGCTGCAAAGACCCAGATGCTTATTTTATGACTGCATAATGTGGAAGACCTTTCCTAGCCTGGAAAAGTTAGAGGGTGAAGGCTTCCAAGCAAAGACTAACAATAGCCACCCATAGCAGAATTCAGCTCTTCAACTGTAGTGGATAATTTTTCTTATCTGGAAAGTGCTATTGTAAGTATGGTTTAGTAAATTTAGTCCTTGGTTATCTAGACATCTTTCTAAAGCATAGCCTCTGTTCTGTTTGCTTCTAAGATTGTGGCCTTATCCCCCATGCAGTTCAGTTAATCTGGGTATCTTTATTCCAGTGGCCTGGGCCTTACACATGTTCTTGAAAAATACCTAAAAGAACTTACTCTTGAAAAGTCATAGAATAATTCCAATTAGCCCAAGAAAAATGCTGTGGGATGTTCTGTATGGCAAATGTGTTGCTCTGATTGGTCAATAAATAAAACACTGATTGGCCAATGGCTAGGCAGGAAGTATAGGCGGTACTAACAGAGAGGAGAAAAGAACAGGAAGGTGGAAGGAGAGCCTGCCAGCCACCGCCAGGACAAGCAGCATGTAAAGATGCCGGTAAGCCACGAGCCACGTGGCAAGGTATAGATTTATAGAAATGGATTAATTTAAGATATAAGGACAGTTAGCAAGAAGCCTGCCACGGCCATACAGTTTGTAAGCAATATAAGTCTCTGTGTTTACTTGGTTGGGTCTGAGCGGCTGTGGGACTGGCAGGTGAGAGAGATTTATCCTGATTGTGGGCCAGGCAGGAAAACTCTATAAGTACGTAGACTCACTCAAGCGTAAATACTGAACTAAGATATATTTGCAACCCCATGTAAGAATAAAAATATGCAAATATCCCACTCATTTCCATATTCTAACAGGCTTGCAAACAGACACAATATCTAACAGCATTTATAAAGGGAACATCAGTGAGGTAAAGTGGTGTGGACTTAAACTTTCTTACAAGTTTCTGGTACACATACTTTTTAAATGCTGTCATTTCCTCTAGGTTATATAATACAAGGCACATAAAGATGATTGATGAGAATGAA
>CABHPH010148363.1:12482-23985 GCA_902168325.1 Peromyscus nudipes
GCTGGTTTTTTTTTAAACTTTAAAGAAAAATGGCATTCTACCAAAATAATGCAATTCTCTTTGAAGTGTTAAGCATCATCTCTAGCCAGTTACACTTCGTATGAGTAGAGTGACAGAGTCTATGCCCGGACTTTAAAGTCACAGTAGCAGCAATTTGAAGGGAATGGAGTCATCACTACACATTTATAATCCTTTCACTGTTTACCACACTTACTATGCCTTTCCATTTTAATGAGGACCACATGATAGAGCTTTTAAATCCGGAGCTGTGCTCATCCTGAGCATGGGTGCAGCTGCAGGAATGGTCTAGTGGGCAGAGCTGCTCTTCCTGCTTACCACCAGGAATCAAGATGTCTCAACTGCCAGCCCTCTTTTATTGCAATTAGTGCTTCCAGGATAATGTAAGAATCTGGCTGAGGACAGAATGATGATATCTCTATGCTGCATTAAATCCCTGGACCCAGGGATGGAGAGATGGCTCAGGAGTTAAGAGCCCTTGCTGCTTTTGCAGAGGAGCCAGGTTTGGTACCCAGTATCCACATGGAAGCTGACTCTGTAACACTAGTTCTAGGGAGTTTAGTGCCCTAGAACTGGCCTCTGTGGGTACCAAGCATGCATGTGATACCCATATATACATTTAGGCAAACACTCATATATGTAAAATAAAAAGGAATAACTAAGACATCCCTAGACCTCTCAATTTATTCAATCCAAAGTATTCAATGACTACATCTCTGATGTATTTGTTCTTTATGCCTGACTTAAGCTTCTCCTGTTTACCTGTGATGATAGAGCCCCAACTTTCTTTTGGAAACCAGGACTCTGTCTTGAAGTCCTTGCTATCACTCTTTCTTTCCAGTATTGGGTCAAGACAAGTGACTCTACCCCACAGCTCTGGGAGTAAGCTGACAGCTCCATAAAGTATTGCCAGTTCTTTGTGTCCGAGTCTACACATCCTAGATGCCTTGGTAAGTTCACCAGCGGGCAAATGACATAATCTTGTCCATGTCCAGAAAAATTCCCTCTGGTCCTTCTTGTCAGGAAATGATAAAAACCAAAACAAAACAGGTCTTTACTTCCTGCTGAGTTGCAGCTGGCAGAACAGAAGCTTGGAACTTTGCCAGTACCTGGGAGAGGCTGCCCGAAGCTGAGCCAGTAGGGAGAAAAGCCATCTTGCGTGAGAACAGTCACCAGGTGTAATCTTTGATCTTGGAGACTCAGTCCTCTGCCCACTCACCTGTCTTTTGGTATCATGGGAAAATGAAATGATTCTTGTTTTCATTCAGTCTATTTCACGTGGAGTTATATGTTACTGATTCTACTTACTGATAGATTTTCTATCAAGAGGGACATTTCAGCTTGATTTTAAACTTCCTTCTTTCTCCTTTTGCGTCAGCATTTTCAACACCATTTCCCCTGATTTATAATGTGGGAATGAAGTTAGTTGCCTTGGGCACCAAGAGAGTTGAGAGATCCTACAACCCTTGAACTCTTATTGTAACAAGAGAGATACAAAAGTAAGTGGAAGATACCCTGATGAGCTGCGTGAGATGCACTCAAGGTATTTGGAGAAAAGCAGTAGCTAACACAGCTCTCTCCGTGGCTTTGTGAACACTGTCAGGCATGCTTTCATGGAGGAAATGCTCACTCCTGACAATTTTTTTTTTTTTTTTACAGGGAATGAAGATAGCCCTGAGAGAAGGGAAACCTCCTTGAGGGAGAGGATAGAGCAAACAAAGGCTTGTTTGGAAGACATATACAATTAGTAGAGGCAGTAAATTATGATCACAATATGATTTGTTGTTTGTTTTTGCTCTTTTGGGGGGCCGGCCACCTACCTCCCAAATAAATCACACACAGAGGCTTATTCTTACTGATAAATGTCCAGCCTTAGCTTGGCTTGTTTGCCAGCTTTCCTTAACTTTGAATTATCCCTTCTATCTTATGCCTCTGGACGTTTACCTTTTCTTACTTCTGTAATCTTACTTTAATTCTTACTCTGTAGCTGGCTATGTAGCTGGGTGGCAGACCCCTGATGTTCTCCTCCTTCTCTCGCTCCTAGATCTCTCCTCTCCCAGATTCTCCTTCTGCTAATTCTTTCTGCCTGCCAGCCCTGTCCATTCTTTCTCCTGCCTTGCTATTGACTGTTCAGCTCTTTATTAGACCATCAAGTGTTCTAGACAGGCACAGTAACACAGCTTCACAGAGTTAAACAAATGCAACATAAACAAAAGTAGCACACCTTAAAATAATATTACCCAACAATGATCCCCTCTCCTGGGTCCTTTAGGAATTGAGACTGAAGAGATCAAGATCCTGTATGAACGGTGTTTCAGATTCATCGTGATTTTTGACCAGGACTCAGCAAATCAATACGCTGTGCCTTTCAGTCTTATTGCACCCAGAGACTTTCCCCAAAGTGCCTTTTCCTGTCACACAGCTGTACTTCTTGAGGCATGCTTGTTTGTAATATTTGCCAGTTTTTCTCTTTATGTATATTGAGTTAAGTCCACCTTTTTTTTTTTTTTTGGTTTTTCGAGACAGGGTTTCTCTGTGTAGCTTTGCACCTTTCCTGGAGCTCACTTGGTAGCCCAGGCTGGCCTCGAACTCACAGAGATCCACCTGCCCTGCCTCCCGAGTGCTGGGATTAAAGGCGTGCGCCACCAACGCCCGGCTAAGTCCACCTTTTTAATAAAACTCAATGGTATGTCTCCTTGTAAGGTAAATGAGATACTTTGATTTTCAAGACTGTTAAATGATACTCACAATGCTATTAATTGTTCAGTTAAAGAATTTGATTTATTCATTTGGGGAAAAGTATGCTAAATACAGAATAACCAATAACAAAATAACCAAAGAGCAGAACTGGAACCCATAATTCATTCCTAGCAATTCAATTTTAGTTGCTTAGCTTATAGCTCCTGGCTAAATACAAATTACTGATTTATTCTGAATTCCATTGTCCTGATAGCTTACACATAGAGGGTGGATTTCAATAGATCTTGACATAGTTATAGAAAAGGACATAAAAAGAAAGACTATTGCAACATGCTGAGACTTGCTTTGTACCAACATGGATTATTCTTAGAAAAAAAAACTTTCTCCAGGAATAGGGAGATGGTTTAGTCAGCAAAAAAATCTGCCACACAAGTATGAGAACCTGAGTCTAGATTCCCTACCCCCACATAAAAGCTGGACATGTTGTTGACTTCTGCCCTACATATGCATTCACACACACAGACATATATTCACACAAAGCAAACATACACAGGCAGACACATGCATACACACACAGGCACACACACACACATTTTCTCATTAAAGCATTCTTTAAATTAACTGTAAATGTCATTGGACCCTATAAAATTGCATAGTTCTTCCTCCAGAAATGGTCATGACTTTATTAAGAGTTTCATTGCATCCCATACTTCCTTTCCCTCCAAATAAAACAAACTGGGGGAGGGGGAATCTACTTCCTTATTGACTGATGTCTAGTATATTTTCCCTCCTTTTCAATAAGGAGGGACAAGACAGCAAATTGCTCTAGAGAATGTGGTGCCTGAATCCATCAGAGCTGCCCACAGAGAGTTTGCAAATATTCTCTGTTGTCTGCCCTGACACAGTTCATCCTTTATTTGGTCGTCTGTTGGGACACTTATAAAAGACAAAGCCTTGCTAGACAGAGTTCCTGTTTCCTTTTTTCAAGACATGGCTTCCTTGAAGACCCAGGCTTCACCTCTTGATCTACCTATTAGCCTGGGTTTGGGGGGGGGGAGTGGTGACCCTTAGAATCTTGACCATTTGTTTGGATGTTACTTCTCCTGGGAAGCTGCTATTTGCATCTAAAGCTATTTCCATGGCCAATGTGCTTATGTCATGTTGTGAGATTTATCCACTGTCTACCCCGAGGAGAGCGGGAAGGCTGGGGATTTTTTAGGTTCAAATTACATACCAAAATAAAATGATGATGAATATTAAAATCAAAAGACACTTCTTAGATGCTTATAACATATCAGGGATAGTGACATATTTTTAAAAGGTAAATAAAGTAAATCAGAAAAACAAGAATTCTTTCATGTGTAAGACACTTCCATCCATTCATATAGCTAGTCTTTTTTTATTATTGAAGTAAGAATATTTTTATTCTTTCAATAATCTGTAAATATTTGAATTCATTTTAATTAATACTAAATAATAATTAATTAATACTAATCTAATATATTAAATCTGGGAGTATTCCAAGATTCTTTTACAAATGGCTTTTTTTGAAATTTTGGTTTTTTGAGATAGGGTTTCTCTTTGAAGACCTGACTGTCCTGGAACTTGCTCTATAGACCAGACTGGCCTCGAACTTACAGAGATCTGACTGACTCTGCCTCCAGAGTGCTGGGATTAAAGGTGTGCACCACCATTGCCCTACACAAACAACTCTTAATACAAAACTTTGTGTTTCCATTTGCTTAAAAAATTGTAAAGCCCTTTGTGGAAATAATGTCATGTAATTAAATTGCATTATATTCATGTAATGCAACCTAAGAAATATGGGAACTCCAAAATTTACAAAACGATGTCTGAAACAAACATAAGAAATGAGGAAATATCTCCGCGGTAGTATTTTTATCATATGAAATGCTTATGCTGCATATGGAAAAGCAAGATGACTCTGGCATTGTGAAAGCAAATTTAGGAAGCTGAGGGGTAAGTTACTAACCACAGACATGCACAGTGTATGGTCATATCTATTTAACAAGAAAAGCAAGGTCATCTTCAAAAGTGATGATTAGGGTGTGTTCTCTATAGCATTTCAACATTTTCCATGTGTGATATATTCTTCAAGGCCAGTATGTAGCTTCCTGTAGGGGAAGTTTTCTTTGCACTGTAAAAAACAAACAAACAAAAACCCCTCTGATTTATATAGTTGCAGAAGAGCTATCTACAGATGTCAGTCAAGCCAATTCAGTTATATTTTTGAACCCTTCCATACTATTAGCAATATTTCATGATCTTCCCTCTTAAGCATTGAGAGAGTCAGTTAGAATCTTTATCTATGGGAAGCCAACATGGCGGCAATTCCTGTAATCCCAGAACTTGAGGGTCTGAGGCAGGTGAATTATATAGTCAAGGACAGCATGAATCATGTAGTGAAACCCTATCTCTAATACATGTTTTGTTTTTTAAGACAAGATTTCATGTAGCCTGTGATGGCTTCTATATCACCATGTAGCCAAGATAAGTCTTGAACTACAGATCCTCAAAACACAGGGATTATACCATTACACCAGGCACAAAGAATCCTTAACTATGACTTCTGATTTGTCTATTACTCTTTGTTAGTCTCTCCAAATTGTTTTATGTATTTTAGTGTTATTTGTAAAATTTTAAAATTACTTTGTTTCTTCTACAATGGTCCCCTTTATATTTTGAATCAGACTTCATTCCCTCATGAGTACTTGTTTTTATATATGCATTCATTAATAGATCAGCTGTTCACAAATGTATCAACAATACCTTAGTGTAGCTTGGATTCCAAGGGCTCCCTGGGGGGGGGGAGGTGAGAAGGTGTGGCATCAACGACACAGACACTGGGAGTCCATTGAAGGCAAATAAGAAACTCATTTATTCAGTAACAGGGAAGGACTTATATACCCACCCTCCTCCCAACACCCAGTCTGGGTGGTCATCCCTCATTGGCTTTGCATGATCAGGAATTCTGACAGTGACCAGGACCTCTGACAGTGACCAGGAACTCTGACAGCTCCTGTTGGTAGGCCCTCAGGCAGACTCCAGGTTGGCTCTTAAGGAGTACATTATGTGCATGCTTTGGCAACTGGTCTGAGCCAATTTTCATGACCCTATGGGCCTGTCCTACTACATATTAGTAACTGTATTATTAGTAATTGATGATTTAATTAGTAATTGATGTATATGGGGTTCCTTTCAGATAGTTTTTATGTGATGGGACACATTTTTTAATTATTTTAATTTCAAGCTAGGGTCAAATATTTAAGATATATCTTTAAGCAGCATATATCACCTTACTTACACAGCCAAATAATCTTTGACTTTTAATTACAGTATCAATTCCATTTAAATTTGTTGTAATTGTATTATTGTTACATTAAAGTCTATTACACAATTGTTTCATTTATTGTACAGTCTCCAAAATCAAGCTGAGATTTTGAAATTTAAGTGTAGAATCATTTTAGACTTAGAAAAAAATTATGTGGGGGAAAGTTCCCTTGTCTGACATTCTGTTTTGTGTCCCCTACTATCAACATGCTACATAGTTATAGTGTACTTATCAAACACAAGAGACTGGTCCCAGTGCAGTGCTGTTCAATCAACTCAGGTATTTATTCAAATTTCACCAGTATTCCATCCATGTCTTTTTTTCTTTTTATTCCAGACTCCAATCCATCACACACATTGTATTTGGCTCTCATCTATTTGTTTGTCTCCTCTGATCTGTATAAGTTTTTGATAGTGCCTTGTTTCCCCTCACCTGGACAATTTTGAAGAGTGCTTGCTGGGTATTTTGAGGAATGTCCCTCCGATTTGAATTTGTATACTGTTCCCTTGCATACAGAGAGATTCTGAGTTATGTGGAAGAGTGCAAATGTGACTGATGTGCCCTTCCCTTTCCTGTCCCTTCCTATCAGGGGCTGGACCACAGCTATTCCTAAGTCTTGACTAATGATAATAGTGTTGACCATGTGGTAGGGTTTGGGGCTTATAAACTTTCTCCACTACACTGCTCTTCTTATGTCTACCATGGAAGTAAATCATCAGCCCCAACTCAGAGTCCCATGGGTTGGGAAATTAAGCCTGACCTTTGGGAATTTTTCTGTTGGACTCCCCAGATACTTACACTATTTCGTTAGGTTTTTGCATGCCTGATTGAGGCCATTTCTTTTATTCTATTTTATCTTCCTTTCATATTTTTTAAGTTGTAAATTTTGCATTTTTTTCAGGATTGCCTAGATATCCTAATATATGTTCTTGCCTCATTATAATTTTCCTTAATACTTTAACCATTGATAAAGCATGGTATATTCTGAAACCATACATCTCATTAGCTGTCATTCTGCTTTCTTAAACCATGTATTTTACCTCACAGTGTGTACTTATCTGTATAAACCATTACTATTGTTTGCATTTTTCATAGCACGGAGCTTCAAAGTCCTTAGAAAGATCCACTTTTCACTTCTAGCTACCAACTTCATTAAAAGGGGGAGATAATTGCACAGTTTGGAAGATCTGTTTGCCAAAAGGATTGAAGAAGAGCCATTGTTAAAACATTTATAAGAATTCAGGAATTTGTCAAGAATTTCTGCAGAGTCAGGTGTGTCTGCTCTGTGTACCTGTAATCCCAACAGGGATTACAGGGAGCCTGCAACAGGAAGATTAGGAGTTCAAAGCCAGCCTAGGTAGCATACCATGACCCCTCTCTAAAAAATAAAGGACAAAAAAATGTTTAAAATAAATAAAGGACCTACTTTTGAATAGAAAACTGGCCAGTGTAGAAAATATCAATGTTTTATATAAAACTAGAATCATCAAGGAGGTTGGGGGAGGGTGGAATGTGTTTTTCAGAAGTACCAATTCTTCCTTCTCAAGTAGGCAAAAGTCATGAGAAATGCCAGCCACCACAGGTACAGGATTAAATATAAACCAGGGATGTCAAGAAGAATAAAACAAAAAGCACCCAGGTTATTTTTTGTTAAAACTTTTATTTTTATTTCCTTTGTAACAGTCCTTTGAACTTCTCTGTCACAAGACAAAGAGAAACATTGGTTAAAGAATATAACAGGGCATTATGCCCTACAAACTAGACATAAAATGTCCAAGGGAAGCTTCAACACATCAATGTTGACCATTAACATGAAAGATGACTTTCAATAAATAACCGACATTCTTTTTAAAACATACAAACATAGATTTCCACACATTCTCTCTCCTAATACAAAACATGATCATATGCTCTCATCTCTCTGCCTTTTTTGCCACCCCATACTCCATAAAATGTCCAAGGGAAGCTTCAACACATCAATATTGACCATTAACATGAAAGATGACTTTCAATAAATAATCGACATTCTTTTTAAAACATACAAACATAGATTCCCACACATTCTCTCTCCTAATACAAAGCATAATCATATGCTCTCATCTCTCTGCCTTTTTTTCCCACCCCATACCCCATAAAATGCCCAAGGGAAGTTTCAACACATCAATGTTGACCATTAATATGAAAGATGATTTTCAATAAATAACCAACATTCTTTTTAAAGCATACAAACATAGATTCCCACACATTCTCTCTCCTAATACAAAACATGATCATATGCTCTCATCTCTCTGCCTTTTTTCCCACCCTATACCCTTCTTTCACAGTGGTTGACACTTAATGGTCTCCCAATAAATATTAGTTTAATGAGATATTTTAAGCCTACCATCTTCAAACTGAACAATCAGAACTGAACTACCATTGATGAGACACATCCACATCGTTAAATATTAATGTAAAATAAAAATACACAAGCTTTGTGAAATAAATAAATACATAAATAAATAGGACTCTCATAAGAAGCCATGAAGTGTGTTAAGCCAGTGTTGTCAGAAGCCAGCATTCACAGGCGCCACGGTGGCAATCTTACTTCTTTCTCTGTCACTTGCGGATAACCCTGAAGTGGGAAAAGAGTCACTGTTAGAAGTAGTCATCAAAGCCACTCTTCCCTTACCCCAGTCCCCTAGAGCCTAGGAAGGATTTCTGCATGTCTACTACCCCTGCACCCAGAGCTGTGCAGCTGAAAACATGAGTTCCTGTGAAGTCAACCACGTGGCTGGAAAAAAAGCCAAACTACATGACCACCGGTTAATTTACAAATGTGACTTTACTCTCACACAGGCAACCCTGTGATGTAGTTGCTGTTAGCTCTCCTGCTTGCCTTAAACTCAATAAATTATGTAACCTGCACACAGAGAACTTAGCCTTGCACTTAGGAAAATCTCACTGCCAAAAACTCCCTTCTTCCTCAGGAAGGTTCCAGGGCACATTTTGCCAAGGGTCCTCCCCTTTTCCAGCCCCTTAAGGGGCTTCATAGTGCCGCCGGCCACTTCCACTTTATCTTTTAGGAACACACATTGTCACTATCCATTTGCATGGGGGTTTTGAGTGTGGTGATAGCCAAGCAGGACACAGTTCTCTAGCATCAGAACCAATTAATGATCTCAAGTGGAGATTAACTATGAAAGTAATAACTACAACTTTCCTATCTCCAGGCAAACAGACTTTCCCTGATATAATTAAGCTCGGTGGCCAGATACCAGTACTCTGACCCATGGCTCCAGCCCCAAGTACAAACACAAGTCACTACTCACGTCTTTAGCATCTTTTGGACAATCTTCTGAACCACCGGGGCTTCGGGGTTAAGGCAAGCTTCACGACCGTCCTTGAGAGTGGCTCTGCAGAGAGAAGGATTGGACCCACATGAGGCAGGAAGTCCCACTAGGATGAGTATGGGGGCAGCAGGAGGGTTTGGGTGACTCTGGAAGGGGCAGAAGCTGCGCTGATAGACACTCACATGACTTCGGTTTGGGTGCAGTGGGGTCCTGGGGGCGTCACCTTCAAGCTCTGGATGTTTTTGAGGTGAACCCCCGCCATGGTCTGCAGGCACTGACAGCGCAGCTCGTTGGCGACGGGCGCCCCTGTAGGAGAAGACACTGGGTCAGCTGGACTGTGGGCGGCTGAGCCCACCTGAGGCTTCCCCCCAGGACAGCAGTGGCGAGTCCTACCTGTAGCCTGGCGGCTGGTGGCTAGCAGCAGCAGCAGCAGCAGCAGAGCGGCAAAGAGGAGTGGACGGGTGGCTGGGGCCATGGCGCTGAGAAAGGAGTGTGGTTGGAGTCTGGAGTGTAGCTGGCTGGAGGCACTGAGGCACGATCTGGTGTTCTGGGACCCCGAGAGCCCCTTTTATGCATGGTGGCTGGAAAAGCCCGAGCCCTGCGCCAGGGAAATTCCCGGAGCTCTCGGTGTTTCCCCATATCCGGAAAGGACGTCGCTCCGCCCCTTTGCTCCACTCCCAAGGATTGGACTCTGGGATTTTTGCTTTTTGTCCCATAGTCCCAAGGGGGAGGGAGTGACGTGCTTCGGAGAAGTGACGGCTCAGGGGGAGTGGTGGGACTCAAGGGACCCCAGCACTCAGGGAGTGGTGGGTCACACCCGTTATGTGCACGCGAGTGCGGTTCTGCTTAGGATTCCAGATGCGACGTCAGCAATTTGGGCGGATGGCAGCTTCTCCTGTCTTCTGAGTTTTGCAGATACCGTTCATGTCTGAGATGAATGCACTCTTTAAAATTGTATCTATGGTCTCTTATGCCATGTGAGGACATTTGCTTTTTTTCTGCTGTTTTTGTGATATCAAATAAATGGCATTTGGCCGCGTGCCCCGCCCCCCTCAGGGAAGCATGGAGGGAGGAGGAGGAGGAGAAAGATCATTGCCAAGGTTAGCTCCGTGTTTATTTTAGAACAAAACAGCAACCTAGTCTTTGTCTTTTGAACTCTGGAACTTCCCAAACTCCAGTAGTTCCTGAAGCATCACTGCCCTGCTGAAGGTCGGGTCATAATTTGTTCTGACCGGGGAAAGTCCACAGAAAGGCTGTGAGGGGCTATGCTAGGCTAAGAGGGTCCTTGGGTAGAGAAGGCCACGGATGCCACAAGGCACTGGTTTAAGTGCAAAGGACTATGGCTTTATAAAATATGTAACCATTAGCTTACTGGTACAACTCTATTTCCATGCCATCTGGATCTATCTGTATTATAATACTGAGTGTGCTACCACTGCCTAAACTCTGTGTTTAATATAGTGGTTGTTCTGTTCTCTGACCCCCAGATAAATTTATTGGCGTGCACAATATATCAACCACACCGGACTTGACAGATAGTAATTAACATGTTCGTAGCTCTCTATTTAATCCATTTCAGAGTCTGTTTAGCTGCAGTCAGTTTCGTGATCCTTTTGTTGCCATTGTTGGCATTTGACTGCCTGTCCTAGGTGAACACTATTGATTCTACACTTCAGTGAGAGAGACAGGGAAGCATCAGGTGGAAGGAGCCGTTGGACTGGGTGTCCTCATGTAGTTACAGAGACACCCTGATAGGAGTTTCAGGGCTAGAAGTCCAGCTACACCACATACCTACTGAACGATCACAGACAATGTATCCAGCCTCTCTCAACTTATATTTCTATTCTGTTAGAGAGAGAGAGAGAGAGAGAGAGAGAGAGAGAGAGAGAGAGAGAGAGAGAGAGAGAAAGAGCGCAAATAGTAGTATTTACCTCACAAAGTTGATACCAAGATGAAATGTGTCAGCATCTGTAGGACACTGGTGCTTATGAAGGCTCTGCAAATAGTTACTGAATAAATGAAGTGGAAGTCGTGCTTTACAATTTCACTGGTAATGGACTGACCGTTGTTCCCCTTCCCCCACATCAAAGCCTTAAGCACC